>WAAB01012360.1:66749-83623 GCA_013389865.1 Piaya cayana
GAGGTAGGGGAGGGGGGGGGGGAAGGGGAGGGGCCTCGCGGAGCGCAGAAAAACGACAACGCGAGAAAAATTAGTATTTTTGCACTTCACAAATTAATGACCATGAGTTCGTTTTTGATAAACTCCAACTACATCGAGCCCAAGTTCCCTCCCTGCGAGGAGTACGCGCCGCACGGAGGAGGAGGAGGAGGAGGAGGCGGCGGCGGCGGCTCCTCCGGCCCCTCCGCCGGCGGAGGCTTCCACCCGCACGCCCCGCAGCCGCCTCCGCACCTGCACGGGGGCCCCGCGCTGCCCGAGTACTTTCCGCGGCCGCGCAGGGACGCCGGGTACCAGGCTCCCCCGGCGGCGGCGCCGCCCCCCGAGGCGCTGTACCCGCCGCAGGCTCCCCCCTACCCCCAGGCGCCCTACAGCTACGGCAGCGCCGCCCCGGGCCCCGAGCAGCCGCCCCCGGGCTCGTCGCCTCCGCCGCCCGGCAAGGGGCACCCGGGGCCGCCGCAGCCCCTGCTCCCGGGCCAAGCCCTGCAGCGCCGCTGCGAAGCGCCCCCCGCCGCCGGGGCCCCCTGCCCGCTGCTGCCCGACAAGGGCCACCCCGGCCTCAAGGGGAAGGAGCCCGTGGTCTATCCCTGGATGAAGAAGATCCATGTGAGCACGGGTGAGTCGCCCTGGCCGGGGGGGAGGTGGGGGGGGGGGGCAGAGGGTGCTCCCGGGGCCGGGATGAGTCGTTGCTTCCCTAGCTTCTCCCCCCCCCCCACGCTTTCCTTCTCCCTCCGCGTTTCCTTATTGAAAACAAAAAAAAAAAGTGAGAAACCTTTTGTATCCGGGGTCCTTTATCAAAAGATTTACGAGACGCCAAACTGTTAGGGCAGTAATTATAGCCCCCATAAATTTAATTGCCCTGCGGTGGCTCTGGGCCATGTGTCTTTGAAGCTTTTCTTCCAACCCAAATGCCCATCACCATTTTTTATTGCTCCTCGATTGTCCCCGCTGTCGATAGGCTGCGAAACAATTTTTTTCTCGCCGTTTACGTGTCTTGCGCGGACCGGGTGTCAAGTTATTATATAATGATCATGTTCCATCGCTTTTCCTCCCCTCCGACTCCCTTTTCTTTCCCCCCTCCGCGTGTGTGCGCGCACGTCCCAGTCAACCCCAACTACAGCGGAGGGGAGCCCAAGAGGTCCCGCACTGCCTACACCAGACAGCAGGTCCTGGAGCTGGAGAAGGAATTCCACTTCAACCGCTACCTGACCAGGAGGCGACGCATCGAGATCGCGCACACCCTGTGCCTCTCCGAGCGCCAGGTCAAGATCTGGTTCCAGAACAGGCGCATGAAGTGGAAGAAAGACCATAAACTGCCCAACACCAAGATGCGCTCCTCGAACCAGACGGCGCTGAGCCAGCAGCCCAAAGCACAGACACAGGGTCACCCCCACCCGCTCGACGGGGCGGCCCCCAACTCAGCCGCGCTATAAATACGCTTATTTTTTAAATATATATATATCTATTTACCTATCTACTGGGGTTTTCCAGCCGCCCCGAGGTGGAGACTGGCCGTTTGGACCAAACAACTGTGTAAAAACTAAAGAGGAGCGGGGAAAGGAAGACGGGACGTGCCCAAGACCGGGCACATGTGTAAACCAAAACCTGGACGATTGTCTACATTGTATATAGATAAAGGTTCCATGCCCATCATTTTTTTTCTATTTATGGAAATGGTCTCTTGCCCTCAGTGTAAGAGAGGGCTGGATGCTCTCACGGACGAAATCTCTGTACCTAAGACGGACTCTTTCCTCCCTCTCTCTCTCTCTCTCTTTTTTTTTTTTGAGAACCCTTTAAAAATAAAAGACGGTTAAAAACAAAGTAAAGACCTCGTGAGACGCTTGTGTAAAGGCGTTGACTCGAATAGCGCTGTTTGGTGGCGTGTTTGGGGATTCCCGTGTGTGTGAGACACGGGAGAGAGAACGAACACGTCCACTGGAGGTTAGAGACTTAGGAAAAACGTCCCCTTAAACTGTCTAAAGGAAAACGTTTTATGTATCAAAGGTAACTTAACTGGTGTTAAGTGTAGCCCCCGCAGTAGCTGTGATCTATTAGGTTTATTTTTTCCCTCCCCTCTCACATTCCCNCGCGCACGTCCCAGTCAACCCCAACTACAGCGGAGGGGAGCCCAAGAGGTCCCGCACTGCCTACACCAGACAGCAGGTCCTGGAGCTGGAGAAGGAATTCCACTTCAACCGCTACCTGACCAGGAGGCGACGCATCGAGATCGCGCACACCCTGTGCCTCTCCGAGCGCCAGGTCAAGATCTGGTTCCAGAACAGGCGCATGAAGTGGAAGAAAGACCATAAACTGCCCAACACCAAGATGCGCTCCTCGAACCAGACGGCGCTGAGCCAGCAGCCCAAAGCACAGACACAGGGTCACCCCCACCCGCTCGACGGGGCGGCCCCCAACTCAGCCGCGCTATAAATACGCTTATTTTTTAAATATATATATATCTATTTACCTATCTACTGGGGTTTTCCAGCCGCCCCGAGGTGGAGACTGGCCGTTTGGACCAAACAACTGTGTAAAAACTAAAGAGGAGCGGNACCCTTTAAAAATAAAAGACGGTTAAAAACAAAGCAAAGACCTCGTGAGACGCTTGTGTAAAGGCGTTGACTCGAATAGCGCTGTTTGGTGGCGTGTTTGGGGATTCCCGTGTGTGTGAGACACGGGAGAGAGAACGAACACGTCCACTGGAGGTTAGAGACTTAGGAAAAACGTCCCCTTAAACTGTCTAAAGGAAAACGTTTTATGTATCAAAGGTAACTTAACTGGTGTTAAGTGTAGCCCCCGCAGTAGCTGTGATCTATTAGGTTTATTTTTTCCCTCCCCTCTCACATTCCCTATTGCAATTATTTAAAGAAATATTGCTATAAAAGCTCTTGCTGTCTTCATATTTGGCACCGTCTAAATCGTTTGGGTCCGTGTGCAACTTGTGGTTTGTTTGGGTTTTTTTTTTTTTGTGTGTAATGTATAACAGTGCCAAATGCTGATAATAAAGATTATTCTGTACAAAAGAATTAAATGCGTGTAAGACAAGACCGCTCGGTGCTGGTTCATCCGCCTTGTGCTTGGCTGGTGGTTTGGAATGGGAAACAACGGTTTAACGTATTGTTTTTAATCGGATTCGTCTTATCAATAAGGTTGATTTAGGTATAGCGAAAACGTCGTGACACGTAATTGCTTGGCCGGGGATAAAAATAAATAAATAAATAAAATAGCGCTGCAGGACGAGGAAAGGTCTGTATAGGTGAGTAATATTCTCTCCAGTGGAATTATCCCAGAACTAGCCCTGCTCTCCATCGCTGTCCCTGCGACTGTTTTCAGCTGCGTTACAGAGAAACTGAGCTTCTGCTGGGAGCCAATAAGCTCCCACGCCGGTTTTTTTTCCTGGAGAAGTCACACATGTTCCCCATGATAACACTAAATCTTTAGCCAGTCGTGATTTATCCATTCATTTTCACCCCGTGATGATTTCTCAGTTGGCTTGCACCTTTGAGAGGGAATATATCGATGGTAACCTGGAGTTCCTCTAAGCTGCCTTTTCTGTTTCCTTTTATTTTCTTTTATTTTTAAGAGTATTACCAAATGTGTTGAGAAAGCCTCGGCAGAAACTTGAATTTGGGTCCAACTCAAGAGGTTTGTTTGACCGGGATTGTCAAAATGGTTGTGACAAAACGGTGTTCAAGCGGTTCCAGGCTGCTCATCTCTTACTGCTTCCAGGCAGCTTAGGAGCAAAAGCGAAGCGAAGCTGCTAATAAGGTTTGCTCAGGGCTTCCACCACAGGGAGATACTGAACTGGGTAGAAAAAGGCTTGGAAAGGAATTTTAATGCTAGAAAGTCTTCCAGGGAAGGCCCAAAGGCTAAGATTTATTTACTTACCCAAATACATCTGAGAGGGATTTTTGGAATCTTTGTGTGAGTGAGACCACCAGGACAGAGTACATCATCACCCCTGGGTGAGGTAGAAGCAGGCCCCAGTGGTGTTGCCAGCACCCCTGTCTGGCCAGAGAACACAGAGCACCCCCGAGAAAAATGTAACGTGCAGAGCACGTCCAGCACCAGAGAGGTGGTGGTGGTGGCTGTAAATACCCTCAGCAATCTGCTGTCTTCAAACCTGACTGAGAAACAGGCCTGAAAAGCATCCTTCCACTCACATATTGCTGCTTACTAAATCCTGAATTGCCAGCTTATAAAGGGAGAAAAATATAGCTGTAAGGGAGGTAACTACCATCCATAAGTGTGTAACTCTTTGTTTTGTTTATTGCTTGAGATTCCCTCAATGCATTTACAGCCAAAATTAGCACAACTGAGCGAAATATCAGCTGAAATGTATTAACTAGTGATGCAGGATTTGTTTAGTGTGCAGCTTGTGCGTATAAACCTGATTTGCTCCCATTGTAAAGAGAAATGAAATCACGCTGCAAATAGCAATTTTAGCGAGAATCATTAATCACCTCCTACAATAAATACTTCTTTGTAATTCAACAGCGGTTCTGAAAGGCATTCTCTTGGAAAAGTCTGTGAAGACGCAGAGGATTTTCCTGGAGAGGAAAAAAAAAAGAAAAGGGAAAAAAAAAAAAAGATGGTCATGTGTAAAGACACGGCATCTTGGCTCTCTGCTAAAAAAATGTGCACTCACTCGCTGAAGATTGAACGGCGGACGGCAAAACACCCCATGGCAGATTCTCGTCGTCTAAGGTAAATTCTCCTTTCCCCCTTCCCCCTCTGTGTGTGCTGGGAGCAGCCCCTGCTCCTGGGGCTGGAAGCCCTCTGCTCCCTGTCCCATACCTCCTGCCTCTACAATAACTTCCAAAATTACATCGTCCAGTTTAAATTCTCGCATTGTGCTCCCTTTGCTAAGGCAACCGGGAGTTCACCGAGAGGACAAATTTTCTATCCCATTAATTGTTTTTTTTAGAGGAGCAGACTGACCCTTCAAACCCTTGACCTTTAAAGACAGGATTCTTTTTAATCCGGCACTTGGACCTAAATGTCCCTTGCCCCCCACCTCCCCTCTCTCCCTCTCTCCCGGTGTCTCTCACACACGGATTTATCTCCTCTGTCCACAAAGGCGAGCGCGGCACAAGCCCCCGCAAGTGGAAGTTTGTCAATATTTCAAAGAAAGACCAAATCACCTCGGAGTCAATTTGCTGGCCGCAGGGAAGGCCGCGCCGTTAACCCCGGTACCCACCTCCCCCTTCACCCACCAAGAAAAATGCTTCATTTCCAAGATTTCCCCCCCCCGCCTCGTTTCTCCTGCGAGATCTTGCTATACCTGGTGTTTTATTACACGGGGAACTCAGCTGCGACAAGCGCCTTGCGGTATTTAATAACCAGAGACACCTCGCATTGGAGGATTACCCAATGCTAGGATTTTTTTTTCCTCTTCCTCACCCCACCTATTTTGTTGTTCCTCTTTTCCCCTCCTTTTTTTTAGCCTTTTTTATTGTTTTCTGGTTTTGTTTTTTGTTGTTGTTGGGTTTTTTTAATTATTCTTTTTTTTCTTCAGGATGCTTGCCTTCCCGTGCCCTTCTTGCCCAGTGTTTGTAAACTAGGAAGGCGGGGGGAGCCCTCACACAGGCAGAGATCTTGACAGGCTTGCTATGAAACCCTGACCCCCCCTCTCCTCCCCCTACCCTGCGCTGGGGACCTACCCGAGGAGCCCCGGTTCTCACCCGGAGCCCCCCTCACATCAGGGAGGGGGCAGGCTGGAGGCTCTTTGCCGGGTCTCGGAGGGGTGGAACCCCCCCGGGGCCGCCCCCTCGGGTCCCGGTGGGGTCGGGGCTCCCCCCGTGGGCAGGGGAAGCTCCGCGGGCGCCTCCCCCTGCGGACAAGCAGCACTGACCCTCGGATGTCACCCCTGATGCTCCCCTGTCTCCGACACCCCCTGTTTACACACAGTGAGGATTGGGGCTCAAGCGGCTAGTTTTGGGGTGCAGAGCGGCCCCCTCGGGTCCCCGCACAGGGCAGGACAAGTCAGTGTTATCAGTGCCCAAGCGCTCCCCCCCCCCANCTTCTTAAGCAAGCAGTAGGGTCTGTGTTGGTAAGTAGGGAGTGCGTATTTCTAGCTTGATGACTTTAATTGTTTGTGCTTGCTTTGTCTGCCGAGCATTTGCTTAACAAGTTTAATATTTAGAAATGTTAAATCTTTGTTTTAGCTGCCTTGTGGTCACATTACGGCTTTTGGTGATTAAGTGTTACCGAGGCAAACACGTTTGATAATGTTCCGATTCACAGTGTGGAGGGCTGGATGCCACCGAGCAGGAGGACCTGCTTTGTTCAATTTTCCTGGCGCTAATAAATCACCGGCTCCTAATGCGGGGCCAAAAAAAAAAAAAAAAAAANTGACCCCCCCCTCTCCTCCCCCTGCCCTGCGCTGGGGACCTACCCGAGGAGCCCCGGTTCTCACCCGGAGCCCCCCTCACATCAGGGAGGGGGCAGGCTGGAGGCTCTTTGCTGGGTCTCGGAGGGGTGGAACCCCCCCGGGGCCGCCCCCTCGGGTCCCGGTGGGGTCGGGGCTCCCCCCGTGGGCAGGGGAAGCTCCGCGGGCGCCTCCCCCTGCGGACAAGCAGCACTGACCCTCCGATGTCACCCCTGATGCTCCCCTGTCTCCGACACCCCCTGTTTCCTCTACACACAGTGAGGATTGGGGCTCAAGCGACTAGTTTTGGGGTGCAGAGCGGCCCCCTCGGGTCCCCGCGCAGGGCAGGACAAGTCAGTGTTATCAGTGCCCAAGCGCTCCCCCCCCCCCGAAACTGAGGAGCTGTCAGAGGCAGCAGAGATTAGGGGACCCAAGTGCGAGGAGCCCTGCGCTCGCAGATAAAGGTGTTGCGTCTGTTCTGGGGGAGATATTGAAATTTTAATCTTTAGGGTCACGTGACTCATTAAATAATTAATGCAGATAGTCAGGAATGGATCTGTGGCCGTCAGTCCTCACTAGGAGTGATTCTCTCAGAAGTGAAACTCAACTCCTTATTACTGCAGTTTGTTTTTCTTTTCTTTTTTTTTTTTTCCTTTNAAAAATCACTGGGAAGGCAGCGAGCATTGTAAAGGAAAAGTCACGGGCGAATTTCTCTCTGACTCATTAGTCTGAGCGATTTATGTACCAACTTAAAGTGCCGCGATGAATATTAGAATTTGGGACAACAACAAATTAAAAAAAGAAAAAAAAGTCATAGCGTTTGTAAAGTGCTTTATTGCTACTTAGCAACTCTTTGGAGAGGCAGCATAGTTGAAAGGAACTGTGGCAGCTTAAATTATGGTGGTGAGGCTCGATACCTCCAGAATAAATAACTGAAAGTCTCTGGCACCGCTTGCAGATCCACGCTCCAGATTTAACACGAGTGGAGCGACCCGGTCACGACACGCTTGATCGATGGTTATTGCCGCTTGTAACACGGCTATTGATTAGGGATCAGAGCGGCTAAGGTATGAGTCTGAGCCTAAAATGCCTGGCGGTTCCCCCTCTGCTGGAGCCGAGGGGAGAGAAAGGTAGAGCTAAGGATAACCCCAGGCAGCAGCTCCCGGGCTCTGCGAGTGCAGACTGAACTTTCCATTTTCTTTTGTGTTTGCCAGTAGATCTGAGCAGTCAGCGCTCTCAAATTTATGAGACGGCAATAAACAGCTTAGTAGGCTATTATTGCGTGATTTTTATGTAGGCTGGAGTTCAGCACCAAATTTAAAATTATTAACGTAATTACGGAACTACTAAATTACCAGAGCAAAGTCTCTGCTCGAAAAGTTGTCCCAAGACAGGCTCAATATTTCTAAGGCTCAGATGGCACCCTTCCACAAGGGCTGTGTTATTTAATTATTAGCATTTACATTTACTGACAATTTTAAGATGCGCTAGATGGCTTTTATTAGCGAGAATGGATACGGGGGGTCCATGATTATCTCTGACAAAACCGCGTGTAAACGTGATTCAGTGAGTACGCGAATAATCTGACTATTGTCTTCTTGGATTTCTTGGATTGTGCAGTACTGTTTATTTTAGGGGGAAAAAAGCAGTCCACGGGTTTGGTTTTTTTTTCCCGCCCTTCAATGGCTTTCAGAGTGGCTTTTGTTTTTTTTTTTTTTTTTTTTTTTCTTTTCCTTTTTTTTTTTTTTTTTTTTTTTCTTTTTTTTTTTTTTTTTTTTTTTGGGAAAGAAAAAAAAGCAAACCAACAAAAAACCCAGACAACTTTGGTCCCAATCCCGCTTGAGTGAGGCCAGTTGTTAATCTTTTCTGAAGCTGGTGGCGGCAGAATCGGGCCCCGGCTAACCGTTTGAATAAAAGCCCAACCACAATCCGCCCGGCGTTTAAACTGGAACCCTTCTCCGCGTTTTATTCAGCAGAGATGAACACCACGACTTGTGTTTAATGTCTGTTCTTGATTAAATGATCCTAAACAAAGGTTTCCCAGAGGAAAATAAAGCAGACATTCATGTTACAAGAGTTTGGAATGACAATATTTCCAAACACTTGGAGACAGAAGGCATAGCTGTCTACAGGAAAGAAAAAAAAATAAGAAAAAAAATAAAAAAAACCCCAACCGCACGCTTTTATTTCTCAGCTCTCCGTGCTCTTCACCCGGGTGGGAACCCACGCTCCGAGCCGGGAGCCTTCAGCATCCCTGCCCGCCCCACTCCAGGCTCTCCCACCGCTACTACAACTCCTTGTATCGCCTGTGAAGGAGCGAAATGCCTCCTCCCGCACCCCCCCAATAAGGCTCTGTTTGTTGCTTCTTTACAGGGAGCCCCGAAAAGAAGCCTCTGGGCTGGGGAGAAGCTGGGAGAGCGCAGCTGGAGGAGGTAAGAGCCGCGGAGCCTTTCGCCTGGTACCTGCATGCAGAACGAGCCTTGCTGGAATGAGATTTTTTTTTTAAATTTTGTTGTGGTGGTGGTGGTGGTAAATATTTAACCTAGCTGGAATTTTGGTCCGGATTGGCTCTATCCATCTTCCGTGGGTGGTGAATGCGCGTGTCTGGACAGACAAAGAAGCGTAGAGGGGACCTGAGCGATCGCCGTCCTTATAAAGGCATTTGGGGACAGGAAGGATGCGAAAGTCATCCGAGGAGCCACAGAGGTTGAGATTTGCTTTGTGCGTTCCCAGATCCTTCCCAAACCAAAAGCGTGAGGCGAGGGAGAGCGGGTTGGAGCCCTTTCTGCGCCGAGTGGCTTTATCGCGGCTGGTTTGTTCGCCTCCTCCTCGAGGAGTCAGACCTGCGAACGCGGAGCGCGTGTGCGGGGATGTCAGAAAACACGATTTTTCTGCCTGAATGCGAGCACCAGAATGAGTTTGGGATCTTTTCCTCTCCTGGCCTGCTCTGCACCGGGCTGAGAGCGGGGTTTGGTGGCTCCAAGTCGCTTGGAACCCCTGATGCGCTCGGTCCTTGAGCAGGAGCAGCCTAATTAATGCTTTTCCTAGTGATCGTTTTCCTACGCCGGCCGCAGAGAGGGGAGGAATTAGCTCAAATTCCTGCTAGATTTACCTGCTTATTTTTGGACGCTGATGTACAATTAGCGTGTTTTACTACCTTTTAAAAGAGGCCATAAATTACGGGACTACAAGGGCTCTTTGTGTTGGCTTAATGGGCTGCTTAAATCTTAACTACAGAAAGGCGCTGCGAATGTCTATTGGCGCTCGGGTTAGGAAATTAAAAGCCAAAACGCGGTGGCCTGTACCCACAGCATCGCGTGCGGAGATATTTGGGATTCCTCAACTGACCCAACGCTCGCAGGCTCAGCTGACTCTGAGCAGAACCTCAGCCACAAAGGCGCAGCCGATAGCCCGATATCCTTTTTATCTGCTTGGAAACGATCAAAGACCGGCTCTATCTCTATCAGCCGCGCAGATGTAGGTAAACAAATCTGCGCCCCAGAAGATTTCGAATCTTCCGAGGAAGCAAAGGAATAAAATAGGATGCACGGTGGTTCCTATGTCGTCTCTGCATGGGAGTGAGAGGCTCGCCTCTTAACAACTGGCATAAAAGCAGGCTTGCAAGACAGTAAAAATCGTAAATCTAATTATATTGAAGGTAACTTTAAATAGCATTAGTGCTAAGAGTGGCTATTAATGCCAGAGCTGGCACAAAGGGTCCCTCCTAATGAAGGCACGTTATGAACTCGGATCTGTTTGTTGTTACTGAGCCTGGAATTCCAGCTCAGCTCGAAGCCATGTGTATAAAGTACAGAGAAATCAGTAGCAGACCTACTGATAAACTCCACATTTTTTTTCCCGCTAGGAACCATGTTTTAGGTCTCCAAATCATCGAAGTAATAAAACACAATGTTGAGTGTCCAGCGAGAGGAACAAAGCAGTATACGGAGTAGCCGGGGAAATCTAGAGTCTTTCAAGATCATTCGAATTTTTATTTGGAAACTCATAATGGCGATGCTAGAGCAAAGAAAGCTTTCTCCAAAACCCTTTCTCCAAAACTCGTAGAAGGGAATAATATTCAGCTGCCGTCCAGGACAGCAGAAAGTTAGGCAGACTCCCCCTTCTGCTCTCCCAAAACACACCCTGTGTAAGGTATTCACATGTCAAGAAGTTACTTTTCTTAAGAATTAATTAGTTTCCCCACTACATACACAAAGTTAATTGTTAAACAGTAGTTTTAGCATTAACTTGACCATTATTACTAATAAAGATGTTCATAGAAAGGGGGTTTTGAAGCCAATAACTATAGCAAGCGTTAAGGCATTTAAGCTGACTTATGATTGTGATTTATTGCTTTTGTAGTTTCTATTTGCTCAGGACTGTAACTTCTAAAGCCATCTTTCTGCTTTTGACGCAGAGCAGTCGATAACTTTTTACAACAGCCCCAAGAAAGGCTTGCTCTGGTTTGGTGTTTTTTTGGTGTTTTTTTTCCAACATCTGCCCCATTCCCCATTAATTTCAGTTTCATTGTTGCAGAAGAACTTTTCTGTGTGTTTCTGCTATGAGCTCCATTTAAAAGAGCTGTGAATCCATCTCGAGTAAATATCAGCCACGGTTTATGTTGAGTACAAGGGCTGTGAAGTTACCAGTAGTGCTGATAGTTACAGACTTGGGGACGTTGTGCGTGGTTCTCTCTTTTCCAAGGTATATAGTTTTATTCCAGTTCTCAGTGAGAGATAATATACGTGTACCCTGCCACTAACTCAGTCACTTCCACATGAAAAAGTGCAATTTTTTCCTCTGTCGTAACGTCACGCTGGCTTTGCTGCGATGTCTACTAGTGAATATTGTTACTCACAGGTTTAAATTCCAGTGGCCCACGTTTACAATCCAAGCGACAGTATGTAAAGTTTGCCCGCAGCACTAAAAATCATCTTTAAACAGACATCTCCTTCCCTTCTGTTCAATGAAGTGCAGGTGAAACAGCCAGAAGCAGTTAGCTGAAAGTTTCCTCCGAGCTCGTGGAGGGTGGTGGAAAGATGTAGGCAAGGGTTTATACATCATAAAGCAAGATGCTGGAGTCAAAGGAGTGGACCAGGAACACGTTAAAAGCGTCACCTATCTGATTTTCTTTGACTCCTTCAAGAAAAGTTATGTGAGTTGAGGGGTTCTTTTGTTTGTTTAGTTCAGTGTGTCAATAGCACAAGTCAAACAATCTTACAGAGAAGATACGGTGTGTTCGCACACAGGCGAAGCCGCCTGGCTTAGGAGGCTGCACACAACTTTGCTCTTTTTTCCTCCTTATTTTTTTCCCCCTTAGACAGAGAGCTCCCCCCCTCCTTTTTTTTTTCTTTCTTTCCCTTTTTTCCCCATCGTTAGAAACCTATAATTTTGTGCATCACTCAAGCTGGCTGTATAGGAAATGCGTAAGCACAGGTTTAACTGCAAGGTCCCAAAAGGTTTTGCAAAATTCAGAGCCTGGCCAGTGAAGGGAGGTGTATTCTTCATAGTGTCTTACAAGGACAAAAAAATCAACTAGCCTCTTAGAAGAGACTCTTTTTTGCCTTTGTCAGGTAATTATAGGTCTTTTTAGTTTCTACAGGAGCCCTGATGTAGCGTGTGGGAGTTGAGCAAGCCCTGTACAATGGCAGGGAAGCAGCAGCTGGGGGTGGGGGGAAGGCTGGTAATCGTCCCACTTAGAAGTGGGTTGGAAATAATAGTATGAAGCTTTGGGCTTTCTTCGGGGGTTGCAGAGGACACGCGAGGTGGAGCAGAGTGGCGGGCCTGGGGAGCAAATGCCGGTTAATTAGGCTAAGTATCAAAGTGCAGCGCAATCCCATATTATAAGAAGAATTCCTCTTACCTTCCAATGGGCTTTGTGTAAAGAAATATTGGCGTGGGAGGAAAAAGAATCAAACCAATCTCCCCCCCCCCAGTCATCTGCATGTCTTGGATTTTTTTTTTTTTTGTTCCCCTCCCTTGAAACTCTTCTTTAACATACCGGGTTGAGGCTTTAAAAAGCAAAGGCTCGCGCTAAGAAACCTTGTTCCTTCAATGATTCCCCATTTCAAATAAAAGGATTTAAGTTGACGTATGACCACGTGAGCACATAATACAGCGCATTATTGTGGCATTTGGAGTGGAGACCCGGTCTGGCTCCGTCTGCGATTACGCTTTTCCAGTTTCTGTGCAGAGCAACCACTGCTTTCTTTTTTTTTTTTTTTTCCCCCCCTCCTGCCCCCATCACCGTCCCCGCAAGAGCTTGGCCATTCCGCTGACAGCTCGCGTTCCTTATGGAAAGGTTATTGTCGAGCCGAGAGGACGAAATGCTTCGTTAGAAAGGATGGATTTTATTTTAAGGTATTTCCGTTGATTGTTCATTTATGGGGTGAGTTATTGCTGTTCGAGGCAAAGGTCAGTGGCAGAGGCTGGAGGGAGTGCGGGTGTGTGCGGGCTGGTGTGTGTGTGTGTGTGCACAGGCTGCTTCCCCCTTTGTTTCAATTTACTGCGGTAAATATTCAACTCTCCCCTCGCAGCGGCCAGCAGAGCAGGGAGAGTTTGCTTCTTTATTTATTTTTCTCCATAGAGCTCCCAGTTGATGGCCAGCTGCCTCCGCTCCAGCCCCTCCATTGCCATCTTATCATTATTTATGATCGGCTAGAGATTGGAAGGCTTCTTTTTTTTTTGTTTCTTTTTTTTTTTTAAATCGTTGCGTTTGGATCTTCAACCCCCCCCCACTTGGTTACTTTATTTTATTTGTGTATTTGCGTGTTTATTTATTTATCTGTTTGGGGAAGTCGGGGGGTGGGGGATGCTCCTCGGTCGGGGTCGCGCTCGGGGGTGCGGCGGTTGTTGTTTTATGGGTGTTTGCTCGGCCGCGAGGAGCATGAGATCTCTCTGCCTTTTTTTTTAAATTTATGATGCTTTCCTGGTACTTTGTTTACTGTGCGTGGAGGGCTTGAACGGGCTCTGTGGCAAAACTTCCCCTTCCCAAATGAGCCGAGAGGCTCCTCTTGATTTCTCCGCGGGGAGAAAGAACCAGCCCTGGCTCCGAACAATAAATCGGCCTTCGAAACGTGGGCTCTTTTGCTCTCCATACGACTGGAGATCCGAAAAGTGAGAATAAAGAGGGGAAGGATGGAAATTATCTCCTAGGAGGACACATACTAGTCCTAAATTCGTATTCATACCGTAATTTACATTAAATATATATATATCTGTGTAAATATGTATTTGCATATACTTATAAATACGTGTGCTGTATATAAAGAGTGCACTTGGAAGGAGCAAAATGAAAGATTACTTGGCCATCCAAGGAAGGCAAAGTTCTATATAAAACCACATTTTCCCGTTGTGTCCCGGGTTGGGGCAGGGCTGGAGCGCTTGGGGCTCCATCTCCTCCAGTTCTCTCAGATCTTCTCGCCTGTTCCTGCTGCACCAGTTTGGCGGTAGTTACCGATGGGTTCCAGTTACTCATCTTCTAAGCGGTCAGAAAGAAGGGGGGGGGGGGGAAGAGAGCAATGATAAAAACTCAGATAAGAGCAAAGGAGAGAAAGGTTTATTTCCACACAGGGCAGAGATATTGGTTCTGGTTTCTCGCTTTCTTGCTCTTTAAGCCGCTCTCAGAGCAAGACTGACCTAAAGAAATGCTCTTTCCCCTTCTCGCCATGCTGAAGCACGTTGTTCTTTCTTACACCCGGCATCTCTCCCTTTTGAGTGAGGGGAGGAAAGCTCTTTCTCTCCAAGCTGTGTGTCTAAAAGCCAAGATCAGCTTGGCCGCATTTTGAAATGGGCCAAAACGCGCCTCAAAAAAATAAAGTGCGAGCTTTAATTGCAGCTCAATTACTTGGCAGCGTTTCCTGATTTATGACCCAGTTCGGATGCATATTGACCCAGTTAAAACACTCATAAATAATACAGAGCAAAAAAAAAAGCAAGAAGAGTTTTGGAGGAGGGGGATTTTGGCGAGATGTGTAAATAACCTCAGCCTGCTGAGCTAAGAGTCCATTGCCATTCTTTAGCGTTATAGAACATAAACAATAATTCAGATTAACCACGGTTTCCATAGCCCAGTCCTCCTCTCAGGCAGCTCATATCCCCCTCCTGACTCCCTAACGACTTGCACAGGCACCGCTTCCAGAATTGGTCCCTTTCTCCAGCAACTCCCCGCCTTGCTCTTCCATCCCTAAGAGATTCCCCTCAAAGCAGCTTTGAATTATGCTGCTGCCTGCTTCTATTTCGGAGCATCCAAGGGCAAAGTGCTTTACAGACATTGTTTTATTCGGAAACGAAGAGTAAGTCCATGAAAAGGTGTGGGGGGGAGGTCCCTCAGAGTGGGACCTTTCGGGAAGGAAAAACAGCTCATTTCTGACCCGGGATCAGCCCCAAAAGCTGTCAGGCGCTCCCCGAGCCGAGTCCTATCGCTCTCTGCGGAATGGAGTAAAAAAAAAAAAATATTCGGCCTCTGGGAGGGAAAGGCAGATAAAAACAGCGGGGATCTGTGCGTTGGGACACTTATCCCGACATCATAGGAGACATAAAAGAGGAAACAATCATCTTCTCGTGTTTAAAATGACCTCTTTGGGGAGAGAGAGGGCGTGGGGAAAGGGGAGTAAGAGGCGAAATGTCGCAAAATACCCTTTGCAGGCAGCAAGACGAATGGAGGGAGCAGTTCAGTATTCCTCCGAACCGCTCCGGTTCTCACGATTCGAGTCCCTTGCAAATCCCTTCAGTTAAAAAAAAAATAAAAATATATATATATATCCCTTCCCCCCGCTTTTAAATACAGGCACGACGTGGGAATATCCCGCTGGAGATCGCAGCAAAGTTTAAACCCTCTTCTAGGAGGAGACGGCCCAGGCTTTCGGCAGGGATCCCCGAGCCGGCAGGCTCCCCGGTGTCCGCAGGTCTCCGCTCTCTCCTTCCCGAATCCTCCTCTGGGCTCCGGGGGCTCCGTCGGGGCGCAGTGCTGCCTCTTCGGTCACAGGGCGAGAGGGCGAACGGCAGATCAGCAGTTTCAGAAGAAAGTGTGGGGTTGATTATTGACTAAAAAGACTTTTTTTTTTTTCCTCTCTCTTTTTTTTTCCCCCTCCCGATTCAAGGGGTCGTTTGAAGAAAAACGCATACGCGGGATTTTTGCCTCTCCTCTCCTCCTACGCGGCCCGCTTCCCCTTTCATGTGGTGCCTTCTCACTTATGCCATAAGGAGCAAGTGTTTTCTGTTTTAGTGCTCTGTTTACAGCTTTGGTGCGCGGAGTCATAAATCTTGCATAGCCATAAATGACAAAAACCATTGGTATGCGTAAGAGGCCACCCCAGCCTTAGAGTGTTTTTTATTTCTCGCTTCCCCCCACGCTTTGTTTGTGCTTGAAGATGACGCCCCAGCTCCCTCGTGCTTTAAACGGGCTTAGTTATATTTTTAATACCTTAATTAACGAAGTAACGTCAAATTTACACTTAGGCGCTATCCGGAGCTCCAGTTGGAATGCGCGGAGCCCCCAGTCCGGCTACTGTCAGACACAGGGGCAAGGGCTGCAACTCGATTTAAGTTCTCGTTTGCACGGGGGCTGCGTGGTTCTGTCGCAGAGAAAAAAGCGAGGGGGGACACCAGCACCTCCCAAACTCAGGGGGATGGAGGAGGAGGCGAGCGCCTTCCTCAGCCCCGTCGAGGAGGAGGAGGAGGAGGAGGGGAGATGTGCGGTGCCGGGCCCAGGTCCATGGGGGGCTGTAGCCCCCCCAATCCCCACGGAGGGCTGCGGGCACCCCAACCCGCCTGTGCAGCACATGTGTTTGTGTGTGTGAGCTCCTGTCCCGAGCGCTGAGGGATATTTGGGGGGGTGGGAGGGCGTCTGTGTGTACATCTGTGAGTGTGTGTGTGTGTGTGTGTGCGCGCTAACGCATGCATGAGTTAATAATTAGTAACTCTAATGATTTCCAGCGTGGCTCTGAAAGCATCGCCCAGAGCAGGGATCTTGGTGGGCTTGGGCTGGCTCTCCCGGGCTCTGCTCCCCTCCTCGGGGCCGTGCGGGGCCGTGCGGGGCTCCCGGCGGCGGGGAGCGGCTGAGGGGGGCTATTCCCACCCCCCCAAGCCCACCGGTACGAGGGACCAACCCAGGCCCCCCCCCAGCAGCACCCCCGGAGGCTGGTGAGAGCGACCCTTTGTGAGCGCCGTTTGTCTTCATTAGCATAATTTTCCTGGACTTTGGTGACGCTTGGGTGCGGGGGGGGGGNTCCTTTCCTCTCTCTCCTTCCCTTCCCAGAGCAGCCCTGGGAAACATCCTTGTCCTCGGTGGCAGGGGGAGCCCGGCACGCCGGGGACCGGCTCGGAGCAGCCTGGAGCGGGAGGGGAGGGGGGGGGGGAGGCGGCTGTGAGGAGCAACCGGCCCCATCCCGTGCGGGGCAGGGCTCGTTCCTCCCGGCCGGGGGGTGCGGGGGGGAGCGGAGGAGCTGAGCCGGTGCCCACAGGCAGC
>WAAB01012360.1:101557-133895 GCA_013389865.1 Piaya cayana
CTCCCCCCCCTCCCCCCGGGGGGCCGCCGCCGCCCTGCCCCGCGGTGCCGCTTCGTGTCGCGCCGTCGGAGCGCTCGGCGTTTAAATGCCCCCGGCGCGGCGATCTATCAGCGGCGGCGGCCGGGAAAGTCCCGCAGGCGCCGCAGCCATTGGCTGCCGCCCCCCACGTGCCTCCCCGCCGCCGGCACCTTCGTGTCATTTTCCTGCCGGCCCCATGGAGCGAGTGGGAAAGTCGCGGCGGCCCCGCCGGACGCTGAGGAGCCGGGGGCGGCGCGGCGGAGGGACGCGGCGAGGATGAGCTCGTTCCTCGAGTTCCCCGTCCTGGGCGGGGAGCGCGCCTACCACCCCGAGCACGGGATTACAACTTTCCAGCCCTGCGCCGTCAGCGCCGGCAGCTGCAGCGGGGAGGATCGCTTCCTCGCGGGCCGCGGGGTGCCCCTCAGCCCCCACCGCCACCCGCCCCCCCCACACCACCACCACCGCCACCCCGGGGCGCAGCCCGCCGCCTACCAGCACCACGGCGCCCTGGGGGTGTCCTACGCGCACCCCGGCTGCGGCCCCGCCTACGGGGCGCAGGGCTTCGGGGCGCCCTACGGCCCCTACCCCCTCGGGCAGGACGCCGAGCTGGGGGGCGGCTTCCCCCCCTGCGCCCCCGCCGTCTACTCGGGGAGCGTCTCCTCCTCCTCCTCCTCGGCCGCCGCGCAGCACCCGCACCAGGGCTACGCGGGGGCCCCCGCGCAGTACGTGCCCCCCCCCTACGGGCAGGAGCAGCAGAGCCTGCCCCTGGGCACCTACAGCCACCCCCTCTCCCCGCTCCACGCCGGCCCGAGGGATAACGCCCGCTCCCCCTCCGCGGAGACCTCGCCGCCGGCTCAAACCTTCGACTGGATGAAAGTGAAGAGAAACCCACCCAAAACAGGTCAGTGGCTGGGGGGGGGCGGGTGGATCGGGAGCCGTTCCTGTCTGTCTGTCTGTCTGTCTGTCCCTAGGCGCCGTGGGTGCGGGAAGGCGACGCGGTGCCCCCCGGGTAGGGAGCCTCTGGGAGCGGCCGCTGCCGTCTGCCCCGCGGCGCTGGAATCCAGCCCCGCTTATCCCCGGCTCCCCCCTCTCCGCCTCTCCCGCGGTCATATTTCTCGTAATTCATAAACCACTTATCAAGTTTCCTCTGACACTAGAGGCTGACTCCGGTTTGGCACCTCGCGCTCCATCACTCACCCCGCTCGGGGCTTCCCTCTTATCCTAAGAAGTTTCTCGCTCCCTCTCGCTTAGCCCGTATCGATCACGTCGCCTATAAATCACTGGCGCTCGCTTACCGCTGCCGTGTCCCCCCGCAGGCAAGGTCGGCGAGTTCGGCTTCGTGGGGCAGCCCAACACCGTCCGAACCAACTTCACCACCAAGCAGCTCACCGAGCTGGAGAAGGAATTCCACTTCAACAAGTACCTGACCAGGGCCCGGCGGGTGGAGATCGCCGCCTCCCTCCAGCTCAACGAGACGCAGGTGAAGATTTGGTTCCAGAACCGGCGGATGAAACAAAAGAAACGGGAGAAAGAGGGGCTGCTGCCCATCTCCCCCGCCAACCCCGCGGGCTGCGAGGAGAAAGCGGCTGAGGACTCCTCGGACAAGTCCTGCTCGTCGCCCTGCAGCGCCTCGCCCGCCTCCTCCTCCTCGGACACGCTCGCTGCCTCCAACTGAGCCCCGACGTGCCCCGACGGCCGCCACCGCCATGCCCCCGCTCCCCGCGGCTCGTGTCTGTTCGCCGCGGTTCTCTCTGTCCGTCGGTCTGTCCGTCGGTCGGTCGGTCCCCCCCTCGGTTCCGCCACCTGCTCGCTTCCCGGCGCCTTGTGCCAAGAGATCCTCTTCCGAACCCTTTCAGCTGGAGGAGCTGTGTGGGCACACGCGTTGCGGTCTCCCTCAGCTGCCAGGACGCTCCTCTGAGTTCCCCTGAGGTGGTCTAGGGCACATAACCTCATGGAGAGATGCACTATTGCAAGCGTTTACACGACTAATAGGACTTTCACCCCCCTTAATTTAACATATTCTTCGTTCGTGTCTATGAGTTCGTTGCTTGTAAATACTTTGTCCCAGAGATTTATCTTTTTACAGATTTTTTCTAGAAATGACATTTCGATTATCAGGTTAAGCAGGGTGAGTGCATTCGCCAAACTGGATCCACTTTTATATCGGTAAAGTCGATGACCATGTAAAGTCAACGTCTTAAGCTCGAGCAGATACCTCAAAAAAAAAAAAAAAAAAAAAAAAAAAAAAAAAAAAAAAAGCAGCTTTATTTCTTTAAATGTGACAACCAAGGCTTCAATTGCACTAGGTTTTGTAAACCTGACCCGGTGTGCTTGCCCCCACACCCCCCAAAACTGCTGGATTATACTCAAGGGAAGGGTATAACTATCCCAAAGACCTCACCCCTTCCTATCTTCACATTAACCCTCCTTTAGACTCGGTGTCTTTTCAGCCTACTCGTGAATGTGACAAATGGCCAAATGAATGTATAATTTCTGTGGTTGGTGTCTGGACCATTGCATGACGCGCTGCGCTTTGCTGTACGGCGAGTTCTATCAGTTGTCGTGTGGGAGGGCAACGCGTCCTCCTGATTTTCTGTACAATCATGAAAGGCCCTGGGATTCCACTGGTGATGGAAGCCAGGGCAGGATTTACGGGTCCTTATATAATGTCTGTAATAAATATATTCCACTTTCAGGTAGCCCTCGTCTGCCTACCTCTGCGTGACGTCAGAGCTGAGTCACTGGCTGGACTCAGTGGTTTGGTTTCCCTTATTTTCTAGTGCTTGGGCCTTTCCACTGGAGAAAGGGAGGAAAAGTCTCTCAGCGTTACCCCTCACACACTATTTTAACAGAGGCAGGACTCTAGCTTCCCAGCCTGACTCACATCTCCACACTTCTTCCTTCCCTATGCTCAAATAACATTATTTTTAGAAAATATAAGGCCCTCCTCTGCGACTGGGAGGAATTTATGATCCCGGTTTATTTCTGAGGCACAAACACGAGAGCTTCCTGGGTCAAGTGCTAACCTTTTCACCTCGGGATGGATGCTGACACTCACATAAACAGAGCACGCTTCAAAAGCCCAAACTGTCCTCAGCCAGTCTCTCCTCACATCGCAGGCCCCTCGTCAAGGGCTGCGCTTTTAATTAGCCCGGGGAACTGAGCTGCTCCTGCTTCTCTCTCCCCCTCCCCACCCCAGGCTGCCACCCCCACCAGCTGAGGGGTGCCAAGGTGGGAGAGGACTCCCAGGTGCTTCTGCCCTTAACCCCAGACCATTTCCCACCATCACTTAATTTTTTTTTTTTTTTTAAAAAGAGCAACTTCTCTCAGGTAAATATAAAATTTCCAAGATATGTCAATGGAACTATGGGTTGAGGTGAGTGGGAGAGCATGTAGGGAGAAAGAGGGAGCAGAGGCAGAGCTCAGCTGGACGGAGGATGATGTCACACATCATTTTCCCCTCGAATCAGGCTGTGATGTTTTTAGCGATATTTTTGTGCTGGNAGCTGCGGGGTCAGCGCTCCTGGGCTGCTCCCGGGGCTTTGCGGGCCGAGCTGGGAGCCAACGAAGTTCTCTCCGCTTGGGTGTCAGCAGAGACGAGCCCCGATTTGCAGGGCTGGGCGGGCATATCAAGAGCTGCGCTATCTGCCAGGGAGCGGGGCTGGCTCCAAAGGCTCCCGCCGCTGCCCCCATCTCTTTCATTTCCTCGCCTGCCATATAACTTTACCTTTTGTTTATTAGTGTAAAGGCACAGAGCCAAACAGATGGCCCGCTTCCAGAGCCTTGGATGTGCTAAAGGAGCATTTGCATCCCAATGAGGGCGTTTCAGCATCGAAATCTGGATCTCGACGTCGCTGGAATCCGGATCTGCAAACCCGGCTCCCCCCGGTGTTGACTTTATGGGTTAAAAAGAGGGGCCATAAATTATGGTCTAAATGCGAGAGACAAGACCCTTGTCAGTGCTCCAATCTGAGGTGAGCGGTTCATCGGCAAAGAATCCCGTCTCCTTCCAAGCCCAGACCCTGCCTTATCTATTTTTTTCCCCTCCCCTGCAGTCCTGATCGATTTCAAGCAAAGACACCCTAAAACTCGCCATCCTGACCCATTTAGTTAGCGTTATTATTATTTCGATACGAATTATTTCGGGTCGGGGCGTGTGTGGGGAAGGGAAATTAAAATCTCTAGTTTAGGGTTTCCAACACAAAAATATCGCTAAAAATAGCACAGCCTGATATATCACAGGTCGTAGGGATCCTTTTGTTTTTTACACCTCTTAGAATTTGTTTTAATTTTTTTTTCTCTCTAGAGTCTGAGGGGAAAAAAATAAAGAAAAAATCCATTATAAAAAAAAAAGAAGGAAAGAAAGAAGCAAAGCGTGTCCAGATGTCAAGCGGAGTTTAGCATCTTCCTATCATACTCGAGGCCATTTCTGCTGTTCACTTTTAAAGTTTACTTTTGGAGGCTATCGAGATGCTCTGGGGTTTTCCTCTGGGGCGATCAGATTGAAGCCGATCAATATTTACTCAGTCTGAAAGGGCTGCTGAAAAGGCAGCTAACAACAAACTGCTTAGCTGCTCTCCCCTCTTTAATCTCAGGTTCACCGAAAGTTCAAGCAGAAATGAATTCGGTGATGGGTCACTTTAGAATAAGTCCCAGCGGTTAATCGCGCAGCCTTGGTAAAGGCAACAATTACAGACTCATCCCTCTCCCTCTCGCTGTCTCCTCAGAAGTGGCAACTTTTTTTTTTTTCCTCGTTTTTGCCCAGCAATTTTTTTTTTATTATTAGATCTTGAGCGTTTTCCGCTGGTTTGCGGCATCTCCAGCCGGTCCCCGCGGTGAAAGGCACCGCGGGTGAGGGAAATAAGCCCTCCCGCAAAGGATCCAGCGTTTTTATGGGGCAAAAAGCAGGGATGCTGGGGGCTTTCTCCCCGACTGGGGCTGGAGGGGGGCTGCCCGGCGGCTGGAGGCGCTGGCGGATCCGAGGGGCTTTAACTCCGCTCTCCATCCTCGACGGGGAAAGCTTGGAGAGAAATCAAGAGAAAACGCGCTGGACGCGGCTGCTAATTGCAGGGACTCTCCAAAGGCCAAAGTTCACGCAATCACCGCATAAATGAATCCTTAATAGGGATTTATTAGCACCTCTCTAATGGCAGCTCACGTTTGGGATGCAGACCCCGGCTCCTCGGGAGCTGCCTCCTCCCGGTACCCGGGAACGACCGGGGGACCCCGGGCTCGACGGGCCCCGCGGAGGCTCCGACCTGCGGTGGGGGCTGTGATGGGTTTTTGGGGTTTTTTTTTGGGAAAAAGAATCATTTCGATTTTTTTTTTTTTTGCGTAAGCCTTAGGAGAAGGATTTCTTGTTTGTTTCCCCTTAGCAATTAGCGCTGTGTGGATTAGCAACCACAAAAAAGGGAACACACAAATAAATAAATGCTATACGAATAAATAACAATACAATATAAAAATGTTTAATTTGATTTCCCTTCTTTCCTTTCTTCCTTTCCTCTTTCTGTCCTCCTTTCTTTTATTTTTTTTTGCTCTTTCTCTCCCTCTTCTCGCCTCCTTTTTCCCTTTCTCTCTTTCCAAGGCAAACATTCTTTATCTCCCCGAGGCACACTACTTGGCCGACTTGCACTGTTCACGTTATTCTTTTATGGTTTATGTGTCATAAAATATTACAGGTCACAGTTACTCCTGTTTCAGGCTCAGCAAGACCATTGAAATCCATGGGAGCTCTAGGGGAGACGAAGTTTTACCTCGTGCCCAGGAATTTTGGGGCAAACCTTGTTGATTTGGATCATGAGGAGTCCTCTTAGCCATACAACTTCAAAAGGATTTACACAATCCAGCGATACGAGCAGAAATTGGCCGGGGAAAAAAGCTTCTGGGCCATTTTTTAATAGAGCAGCGACATGTTTCAAGCATTTTCTCCACACGGAGAATGGTCCAACTGTGACTTTTACAAGCGTTTTGGCTTTCCGAGCTGCTTTCCTTCTCGTAAAGCTAAACCGGGACTATCGATTCTTATAAAAACGTGGCCGAATAACCGATCAGCATCGGTTACGACGAAACCAAGGGGCAGTTAATGACTTCTCCGGGTGGTCACCTCATAAATACAAACCCAGCGTGTTGCAACGTTCTCCCTCGTTCCTGAAAGTAAAATTAGCGGTAGAAAGAAATCAAATAAAACCAAATAAAAGCCCCAAAGAGGCAGGTCGGGCAGACGCGAGGCCACAGGAAATTTTGTCTGTGTTCACATCGGTTTAAGATGTGGTGGAGCCAGCGGGAAGAGGAGGAATTAGGAAAAATACAGGGTCTCATGGAGTGTTTCTCTCCCACAGCTGTAGGATGTGTCCGAGAGGTTGGGAGCGGGGGGACCGCCTGCCCTGCCCCGTTGCGCTGCCTCTTTGCATCAGATTCGCTTGGTTTTGCGCGTACGCGCTTGTGCATTTTCTAATTCTAATTTACTCGGGGTCGGAGCTCGGCGGGCCACCCGCCACCACAAAAGAAGAAAAAAGGAAAGAAGAAGAAAGGAAAGAAAAAATCTATCGGTTATTAAAAAAAATAAAAATACACCCCCCCCCAAAAAAATTAAAGGAATATGTACTTTGATTGAACGCTTGGCTAACGCATTTTGTGTGGATCGATTGCATTCGCAGCTGTCTTCGGGTCTGATCTTCGGGAAATGACTAATACAAGGGAAATTCGTTGTGTGCATTGTAATAACAAGGGGGTGAGGCTGCGGCCGCCAGGCCACTCCGCACCCTTCCGCGCCGCTCCGCGCCCGGCTCCGTCTCCTCCGGGGGGTGTCCCGGTGGTCCCCTACTGCCCTGCCGGCTCTGGGCAGCCCCCCTGAGCTGGCACGGCCGGGGGTGCTGCTCCCCATCTCCTTTATCTATTAATACAGCCATCACCAACCCCCGGATAACCTCCTCCTCCCTCTGTCAACACCCCCCGCTCCATCCCGTGCTGAGGGAAGAGGGATGGGACCTGCCACCGGGGTCCTGTAGCACGGGGATGCCCCTTTTAGGGGTAACTTGGTGACAGATGTTGACGTTTCTAGGGAGCTCGGTAAACAGAAAGCTGGACTGGACTTTTTCATAGCCCATGTGGTTTTCATCATTCCCCGTCAGGCTCAGACCAAAGGCAGAAGCTTCCCTCTTCACACTCCTCATTCCCTCTCATCTTCAGCAGTCACTCAGCCCCCGTGACACGGAATAAAGAGCAGAGAAAACACAGGAGACCGGGTTTATTAAGTAAGGAGAAGGGATGGGGGTGAGGACGAGGTTGGTGGGGTAACGAAGGTGCAGGGATCTCTCCTTCACTGGGTGCTAGGGAGCCTTCAGGTGCAGAGTACATCTGTGTAAATCACAGGCTCTGCCTGGGGACAAATCACTGGGAGCACAACGGAGGAGCCTCAGTGAACAACCACTTGTCCAGACTTCTCACTGCATTCATAAGCAGGCGAAAGTTATGGAAGGGATGAAGTCACAAGGGCGGGGGTTTCTACACAATTTTAATTGAAACTCCTCTGTACTAAGAAAACAAAGCTTTTCCTTGATGTTTGCAACAGGTCTACTGCTTCGACTAGTCCCTGTGCAAGACACCAGTCACAGTGGAAATGCCACCCGTGCTTCAATTTGTATTCTTAGCACAGTTGTGAAATATTCTTGCTAGTACTCCGCAAAGATGGGGACTTTCATCAGACTAGTCTCTTTGCAGGAAACCAAATCCCCGCAGCACAGCTCCGTAACGTCAGTGGATTCAACCTCCATGCATGGTTATGAGGACAGACAGGTCATAAACCAAAATGCATTGGCTGGGGTAGTGCTGTATTCCTCACGCTGAGCTGAGGGGAAAAAAAAAAAAGTGAAAAATACCCCCAACACTGTCTAGAAACTGAAAGGTGATCCCATCCAAGCTGAGCCATCAAAAAGCCACACATATTTCACTGTGCAAAAATGTTATCTTGGAGGAACAGACCTTCCAGCAAATGGTGTTAGCATGAACAATATGTTTAGACATGGTATTGGGTATTGCAGAAAAGCAAGACCCCATGGGGCTCTGTCATTTATTTCACCCCTCCTTGGATATTTAGGGTTTTTTTTTTATTTCTGACAGTGCTAGCAGGCAAGGCAATGATCAGGGAAGGAGAGAGGCAAGAAGAATCTGAGAAGACCTGTCCTCTAGTCAGAACAAGACGAGGAACGACACACCTCAGATCAAACTGTGCTGGAGATGTGCAAGGTCTTTATGCACAGGAACACTAATGTTCCCCAAGAACTTCTGTTCACTTCAAGAGGCATTAACTGAGCTTGTTTTAAGTCAGCTCATGAACTGAAAGATACAAATGTTAGCAGAGACTTGTAGCTGACCACGCTTTTACATCGACTTCGAGCGGGACCTACCGTGACCCATTGCCTAGGAAGGTCCAGCTCACCCGAGACCCACAGGTCTGCAAATCAAAATATTAGATTTATTTAACCTGGTAATCCATCTGTAAAGAGATTTTCTCTATTCAGATCACACCTTTTTCACTCCAGTGTTTGAATGGCACAATAAAGCGTATAAGGAATGTAGACAAAAAACACTAGAAATTCTGCTGAGGCTCCTCTAATGAAACAGTTTTATTACAAATCAGGTGAAAGACTCTAGAAATCCAGACAATCTCCCTGTAATTCCCTTTTTGAACACAGTGATGTGTTTTGAGACTGGTCAACCATACAGGTTGACTCCCACTTTCTCTGGAGCTGAAAGAGAAGCCCATTACCCTGGGCTCTGGATCAGCCCTCAACTGCAAACTCTATTCAACCACAAGTAAAAATTTCCCTTCTGCTTGGCACTGAGAAGACAGCAGGGCAGACAGTGCATTGAAAGCAGTGGAAGCCTAGCAAGCAATTTTCTGGTCAGACATTCAAGGCTTGTTTTTTTTTTTTTTGCATAATACACTGGAACTACCACGATGAAATCCTGTCTCTGGAAGGGGAAAGTGATGCATTTAAAATATTTGCCGCTATCAGAAACAACACTTTTGCTCACCCTATGTGTGAATCAAAATAAATGCAGACCACTGAGGTTTAAATACAAGTCTTATCTCCAACCATAACGATGATCCTATCCAAACTACAGGACCGGAGGAGGCATCTTTACCAGGATTAAATGCAGACCACATAATGGGACTATATTCTGCAGACCTTTTTCATTAAAACCAGTGGAGTTTTTCCTTATTACAGACAGGATTTTTTGAGCCACTAGCCATTTTTCAACGTGACATTTTACAATTTAAAATAATAAGTGAAAATTAGTTACCACAGATGCAGCTTTTAAAGCAACAGTGAGCTGATGTTAACATTGATTTCTCTCTGTGTGTCTCCTTCTTTCTTTCTTTATAAAACTTATGTACTCTGTCGATACAATGCTACCCACTTTGATAATAAATCTGTTGTTTCAAGCTAGGATGCTACCATTTTCTTTTCCATGTAATTTATAGTTATATTGATTCTAAAGCTGTGGTTCTCTATTTCCCTCCTGTTGTATTAAAAATGAGTTCTAATTGCAAGGCAAATTATCTGTGGTCGAAGGGCCTCAGTGAGTATTTTAACTGTGGCTAAGGAAATTTAGTTTGATTAATAGAGAAATGAAATCTCCAAACATTTAAAATGATAATTTTCAGTTTAGGAAAAAAAGGAAAGACAGAGAAAAAAGGGAGGTTAATGGAGCCAGGGAAG
Organism: Piaya cayana; assembly: GCA_013389865.1. Taxonomy (NCBI): domain Eukaryota; kingdom Metazoa; phylum Chordata; class Aves; order Cuculiformes; family Coccyzidae; genus Piaya; species Piaya cayana. Next base: position 111,304 of record WAAB01012360.1, read on the forward strand.
TCCTCCATAGATCAGGGTGAGCAGATGCTTGCTTTTCTGTCAACATCTCTGGTTTGTTGTGCATATAGAAAAACAGGCTTTTCAACTCTCACCAATTTCACCCTGTTGCCAGCTTTGCTTGCCTGCAGGATATCTGCTTATCTAGCATGAGAGCAGGATCAGGCCTCCTCCCCTTTGGTCTAGAAGCAAAACAACCTTTCACATGGGCTGCCAGGTTTGTCACACTCAGCCTCCCTTGCACACACACGCGTGCGTGCACATTTTCAACCCTTAGATCTTTATTTCATAAAATTCCTTTTCTCTTAGAGACTGAAAAACTGGCCAGGAGATGAATGGAAGAGCTGAGCAATATTAACTGCATTCAGGTGTGTGTCGGAGGAGAGGAGACGAAAGGAACCCGGCCCCTTCCTCGAGGGCAGCGAGCACGTTCAGCCATGTGGGACGGTGGTGGCCACACAGCTGCACAGAGTCCCCTGTACCCCTGGAGTGTGCTCAGAGGGATAAGGATGCTCTTACTTCATCCAAGAAATTCAAATAACCGTTCTCCTTCATGAAGCACCTGTGACAGCTGCCTTGTTTGCTAACATGTCTTAAGTGGCCACGTTGAAAAAAAAATGAGTGATCTACGAGTGTATGGGTGTGTCCTTCAGGACTCATGAGAACGAGGCATGTTTTTTCATGTTTTTAATCCTTAAAGCACTTCCTTTGTTTACTGCAATTCCATATCGCTTCAAAGCAGCAGCACAAAAGGTGATGGAGTCCAGCCTGAGCCTTAAAATTATATTTGTTTGTCTCTAAGTATTCTCCAGGGCAAGGAATATATATCAGCCTTTGGAAAAGAAGCAGTCTGCGTTTAAGTGAAGATTAAATAATCTACAATTTATCATTCACCTCTTGGATGGTAGGATTTTTTTTTTCATTGTAGTAAACGATTTACAGTAAAATAATGCCGGCAGGCATAAAATAGAAATTTCCCTTTCATCACAGAAGTGTTAGCTATCTTTGCGCTATATAAAACGCCCTAGAAGTTTCAATGGGGAGTTTCTCAGGAAATGGACTGTGGAAGTAGTGCTAAAAATCACTGCCATAGGGTGAACACTGTCTGAACTCAAAGAGAAGAGGGTGGAAGGAATGAAGTCTGTCAGCAACCCTGTCTTGAGGTGTACCTGCTTGATATGAGTTTGTCCAAAGGCAGGCACCACGGTCTGCTCCAGAGATCCTGTCAGGTAGATCTGAAGGACATTTCTTGAGCCATCACGTATGAGCATCACTAGTGAGTAGGCTTATGGGTGCTTAGCCAGAACGGCACTACTGAAAACGCTACTTTTTTCTTGTCCAGGAAAATGAGTTCTGGACATACTCAAAAAGTGAAAAGTTGAGAAGTTCTTATTAGGAAAATGTGGGGAAGGAATTTCTCGTTGTGCTCACTCTCTTATTTAAAAGAATTTATAAAATCACAGAATCGCTGTATCCGTATGTTTCCCAGATGCTTATCCACACCTATGACACAAGCTCTTCAGGTAACTAAGTTGCATTTCACAGAACCATCCAATAGTGCTGCTATTCCTTAATGCATTTTATAATTCCTCAAGGTACTTTCTTTCAGGTTTCTGAGCAGTTTAGTGTAGCTTGGATCTCATCACCCATGCGCTTTTGGGTGTAGCATAAAAATTTGCTTTTATTTAAGAGGTATGTGAGTCATGTGATGGTAAATGAACGACTTGAAAAAATTTAATGCATTTTTTAGAAAAGTAAAAATGGTTTTCCTTCCTTCCTCGCTTGCTCGCTTCCTTCCTTCTTTTCTTTCCCTCTCCCTCCCTCCCTCTAATTCAGGCAATCTGAAAATACTGTCCTTGTCAGCCATCTGTGACTGTAAAATACACTTACCTCCACTTCTCTCCTGGAATGCCTCACAAGATTTATACTAGGGTGTGTGGGAAGGGGAGGAAAGGAAGATGTACAGTGTCCCCAGATTTCTATCTGCCTTTTCACTGTGGGGTTTTAAAGTGAGCCTTTGATCTGATCACCGATAACTCACTGAGGGCAAGGATGGTGTTATACTTTTTTTGGTATCAATTTGCTGTTGATTTCAGGTCTTCCCCTCATTTTTTTTTTCCACTCTGGAATTCACAGACTCAGACTCCTGCTGCAGGGAAAACGTGGGAATTGCTTTTTTCCCTTGCCACAAAATGTTTTCTAATAGTTGCCTCTCTTTCTGCCGTCTTTTCTTCTGTTTTAATATCTTTGATAAGCGTTACCATCTGCTTGGGCACCTGGTACTAAATGTTGTGAACAAGGCCAAGAGTTTTCAGGGGCTGGGACACAGTGTTGTTTACTATTAGGCATAATGAAGATTGTTGTCTTCGCCTGGGGCAGGTGGGCTGAGGCTGGAGCACACACAGAAATGCAGAACATGTGCTGGGGTTGAGCTATCTACAGTTCTCTGAAAAGGAGGTTTGGCTGCTGAGCTCGTGGTGCTTACTTTGTAAGCAAGGACTCCTGCCATTCTCTGGCCTCTAACATGCTTAACTTTAGAGAGGAAGACACCACATATTGTGCTGCTACTAACTGGTCAAAAAGCACTATCAATTTTAGACGTGATAGGTACATGTCAGAATCAGCATAATTAACTAGAATGACAATCCTGTTAAATGTGTTCATGCCATTACACTGGCAATAAAGCATGTGTAAATTCACAATTAAGGCCTGTCTTTCTTCCGTACCTTAGAGACTAGTGGAAAACATTAAGAAGTTGTCTAGCATCAGGAGCTGAAGGGAGGTATCTATCACTATAAAAACATCAGGTGATGCATTTCCCAGATTATTGGTCCTTCTTATGCAGATACTCTCTCTGCTGGAAATTTCAAGCTAAGTAATAATTATATTCCTGATCTGAAGGGTGATATCTCACCCTCTGAATTTTTGTTTTCATTTGCAAGACGGATGAGGACTATATTATTTAGCCACCTTGCATAAAGGTATTCAAAATAGTTCTCGTTTCACGTTATTCATCAAGCTGCATGTTTTTTATATTGGGTACATTATACATTGCACATCCACGGAGAAATTTTCAGAGATGCTACAAGGCATTTTCCTACATTGTGCACAGGAGTTACAGCTCCTGCTGCAGTGATGGCTGGAAAGCATCAGCACAAGTAAGATAAAGGTGATTTAAAGTGTGTCTGTGAGCCAGGCAGGGAACTGACAGCCATCTTTAACCAGACTGACCCTGGGATGACCCTGAGCTCAGCTGGTTGTGAGATAGTTGGGTCTATTATGGGACAAAGGATCATATGTCTGACAGGATGCAGAGAACACATTACAGGATCACAGCTGAGTAACAGTGCAAGACATAATGTACATTTATTTGATGAACAACACAAGCAAATCTTGCCAAGAAAATTTAATTTCTACTATTTTGTTTATTTCAAGTCAATCTCTCTCTGCTGCCTGTTTCAAGAAACTCATATTTACTAGCCTTTTCTCTTCTAGGAGCAAAACAGATGATCTTGCTAGTGAAATTTAGAAAGCGGGCAGGATGTACGCTGATAAATTCATATAATGGAGATCCACATTTCTGTTGTGTTTCCTGCTTCCCATGTGGGCTCAATCTACATCTATTTGACATTAAATTTCTAACACCTTTGCCTCAACCCACATATAATTTGGTCAAGCGAGGCTGGAAATGTCAGAACAGGCACAGCAGTGGTTAGAGAGAAAGTCATGGGCTTGAAACTGCATGCAGATCTGTATGTGAGTGACTGCACTCATGTTAGCAGTGCCAGGAGAGCAAAATTCAGTGTGACGGGGTTCTCAAGAATGGAGAGAAATACTTGAGTACATCTCCAGGCTGAATTACTTTCACATATATTCTTAGGGATTACACTGTGGCAAGGGATCTGATATCCTCAATTTCAGCACAGGCGAAAAGGCTGATGGAGATGTGAGTAATCTGTATAACCTTGCACATCAAAAATTAGATCAGCTCCAGCCTCTCCTCTGCAGAGCATATTGTGTGCCACAGAAGGGAATGACTGCCAGGCTGAAGAGTGGAAGCTGATGCTGGGGAGGGAAGGGGATCACTGGAGTCGCTTGGCCACCAGACTCTGTGCCCTGACCCTCCTGCTGACCACACCAGTTCTCTGATGTGCATCCCAGTGCCCTAGAGGAATAGGGGGAGTGCAGTGCTACTTGGTCCCCACCAAGCCCCTCAGTCAGATCCAGAAGCTCTGGCACTGACACGAAACCCTTTGTAAGTGAGGGAATGATCCTGTTGGCCTCAATGCGCTTCATGTCATGTCTCAACTTCCAACAAAAGAACTAACCCCCAAACGAGAGTGGTTGTCAATATTTCTCCCCAGCCTCCAGCAATGTTCTGGGCAAGAGGGCTGGAGGGATGTGGAAGGGAGCAGACACGTCTGCCAGAGGATACGTCTTCTGTCCCCTTGCAAGGAAGGCAGGACCACGTTTGCCACAGCTCCTGGCAGTGCTACGCAGCCATCCTTCTGCTCCCCCAAAGCTGCCACAGGGTCTGGCGTAGCTGACTGGGAGGCAAAAGCTTCAATCAGCAGAATGAAAATTGAGAGTTAACTCCCTGCCTTCCCTGCTGCTTCCATGGCTGATGCGGTGGGGTGATGAGAGAGGAGAGATGAAGCACAGCGCTGCAGGCAAAGCTGAGAGCAGAGCTCTACCTCAGCCAGCTTTCGAGGGGATGGGGGGGTTAATCTGCTTCCCAGGCCCTGTTGTCAGTAGCTGCATGTCCTATCGCTCCAGGCAAGCTTGGATCTGGCTCGGAGTCCTCTACAAACAGCTCACTCTTTATAGAGCTACTGTGCTGGGTGACCTCTTCTAATGTATTACTGGTTTATATTTGGGCTGATTGCTTCCAAAGGGGAAATGACACGAAGTGAATCAGTGTGACCTCATTAGCGCGGCTCACACTGGTAAATGGATGACCACCATTAGGAAGGCTCTGTTGTGGCAGAGCTGCCATCGTGTTACCTGTGGATAGTATCATCATCTTGCTATAACCTGCTGCAAAGATTTATGCACTATGCTAACTTGCGTACTACAGCTGCTTTCTGTCTTATAAATATTGACTTCTGTGCCAAAAACAACAACTCGGTACAACGGGAATTAATCTTCTGCTTGACTGATGCATCTTTACAGGCCAGTTTGTCTTTAGAAAATAGAGCTCAAGAGAATTTTATGATTTAGAAAAATACTTCATAAGTAGATCTAAAATATAGGCTGTGATAAGCAAAGGCATCATTAAAGTGACATGGGGGCTATATTTTGCCTTCTAGATTTTCCTGTCTGTGCCATCTCTTTGTCATCTCAACTTGTGTGAAATTTTAAAGAAATCATTAAACTCTGTATGCTGCAGTTTTTCTGATAATTCATCTGTCACATTATCCAAATGGACTTAATTAATTTTGATTAAAAAAAAATCTTTAGGCAATCTGATTTATCAAAATGCTTGCAAATGTTATGCCTTTTGTCCTCAGCTATAGGATTACAATGCCAGGGAAGCAAAGTGAATCTCCCACTCGATGCTCAGCACTAAAATGAATTCAAAATATCGCAGGATTTTGGAGTTGACAGAAAATAGCAAAATACAGAGTCAAGGTACTAAAAAGATTAGAAGACAGAATCACAGAATCATAGAATAACCAGGTTGGAAGAGACTCACCGGATCATCGAGTCCAACCACTCCCACAAAACACTAAACCATGTCCCTCAGGACCTCGTCTACTCGTAACTTAAACACCCCCAGGGAAGGGTTTTATAAACTTGTCTGTACTATGCATGAGAGTGAAAGAAAGTGAGTACTCCCTGCTGTGGGAGAATTTTTGACTTGACTATGGTCTTATGGATCATGTGAAAATTATAAAGTGTTATGGCTTAGGATAATATTGACTCAGGTATGTTACCGCGTATTATGGTTTTACACTCTACAGGCCAGATCTGACTGTCTTGCAGTTGAATTTTTGTTTGGATGGAAATTTCAGTGGCCATTCTTTAATGATTTCAATGCAGCTCACCTCCATGTATTCCTGAATATGTAGGCTGGTGGACAGGACTTCCACTCCTGGGGTGAAATTCATGTCTCTAACGTTCAGACAGTCACTGGGTTTCCTCCCAGTCCTCACCCAGGTAGCTGTTTGATTTGTGCAGTGACAATGCCTTCAGAGCCACTAGCTCGTGCTGTTTATCTCAGAAAATGATGGAAAATACTACAGGAGCATTATACAATCAAATTAATAGTATTTCAGAAAGCTAACTTGTTATACAATTAATGCCTGATAAACCATTACCTTTGTTTTTTTTTTTTTTTTATGGTTGGTTTCCATGCTTGCTCAGTGCTTACTTGCAAGTAGATGTTTGAACTGGTTAAGCCGTATGGCAGTCTCAGAAATGGAATTCTAAAATTTTCTGATGTCTTGTCCATAGGAGATGAATATGCTCATGCCTTTAAAATTATGGTGCTAAGTGTCTTCAAATAAGAGCTTTTTTTCTCTCTTCAGGGCAGACAGCTAGGCAACGTAAGCCAACAGTGAATTTTAAGCTTCATCCCTGTATGGGTCCTAGTAATGCAAATATTCTTATAGAGGAAAAGAGTATTTATATTGTGGTCAATCCTCTGAAAAACAACTGAACTGATTAAAATCACTTTCAGTCAATAGGAATCGTAATCAGTAGGAATCTTCATCAATAAGGCTTTGAAAATGTTAACTGAAAATTCAATTTCTGTTGTGATTATAAGCTCTACAGCTATTTAATTACTTCAGGTGCAATACTGTTATTAGAAAAAGGTTCATTCACAGTGAAATGCACATAATTGAGTAATTTTTAATATATAGTTCCAAATCGAAGCAGCGATTAGCTTACCAAAATAGGAAAAAAAAAAAGAAATAAAGAAATTACATGCTGGAATCCTTAAGTGGGTCACAGCCAGAAACCTGTCTTCTGTAACTGCCTGATAAACTGTGCATCTAATTATAAACACACCAAAACACAGATGTGATCTTCACTAAATACGTGTTCATGCAGCACATTAATGGATTCATATTAAGCAAATTAACATATTTTAAACCGTAGAAATGGTTAATGTATGGAGATTAACATGAGCTGTAGTTTAGATGCCTGAAGTTTCAGACTTAAGGTTGCAAGGTAGGAAACTTTATGGTGGTTTAGTCTTAATTCTGAATTCAAAGCAAAGGCTTTTTGGTTCTTTTTTCAACATCTCCTACAAATGGGATAGTGATCAACAGCCCAGTAGTAATCGGTAGTAATTGTTATTGTTTTTCATTTACAGAAAGTAAATTCAGGCACTGGCACTTAGGTATTAGAGTATTCCTGTGGTATAGGGATCATCATCAGCAGCTCTGACTGAAGGGTCAGATTCAGGTGAGTCCTTACCTTGCCTACAGAAGCTGCCCACTCCCTAAGCATCGTTGTCTGTTCTCTGGGGGGGGGCTGCTGTGACGCTTTATGCTATTTTGGGAAATTGTGATTTCATTACATATTGGGCAGAATAATCTCTTTGTTTCTAAGAAAGTGAATGTTTTTTTGAAAGGGTTTTCTCCCTTTATCCAGCTTTAATCTTAAGATCTTAATCAAATAACCAGATCTCAGTCAGTGATATGTGGATGATGTTTTGGGTTTTCATTGTTCCCTTGAGACACAGTCAACTAATATTTCAGTCCCTGACAGCATCGGGAAACTTTGTAGGGTGCTACCTGATGTTACAGACTCGCTCAGGCTCTGACATTGTATGCACTTATGATTCTGTCCCAGATGTTTAAAGCTAAGCACTTGGATTTCTAGGATCAGAGGAAAGCTATGAAAAATCATCCTGCTGCTTCACTTCCAGGCGAGGCCTCAGATGGCAGCTGAGTCCAGCTCCAGGCCAGCATGACTGCAGAGAAAAAGACTCCAAACAGAGCATGTGTGTGTGGCATGTTATGAACCCCTCAAGTTTCTTGCAAAGTCCCCTTGGATTATGAGTTGTCCATTTCTGGGCTTAAGGTTCAGCATGGTCATTCACTTACATTTAAGAGAAGAAGCAGAGATCTTTCCTTCTCTCATGTTTCCCTCCTCGCTTTCCTTAGGTTGTGTTAAGCTGAACCTGAATGAGACAACTAGCAGAAAGGCAGCAAAAAGTGAATAGAAGACCCAGCCTTGAGCCCTACTCACGTTGCTCTGAAAAAGCTGAAGCTTGTTTTAACCAGAGACCATGGCAGAAGAGAGGCAGGAGCTGCATTTCTCTGGGTGTCAGGGAAGTCACTCTTAGCAGGTTTGTTTTTCTTCCTCAATTTCAAATGCTTGTAGATTCCTCACAAGCTTCTCTAGGGTTGAAAGCTTTGATGCTTGATCTTGGCTCATAAAAGACCTTTTTTTTTCAGATGAAGTTTTGAGAAGAATTCTTTGATCGGACTTTGAGTCACAGGACAGTGAGACAATGAACCTTCTTAGAGAACACAAGCTTAGAAAAAGCAAGCAAGCAAACAAAAATACCCCAGAGAAAGCAATAACCTAATTTTGATGTCTGAATGTTCTTCTGCAAAGGCCAGCGTCCTAGCCCAGCTGTAGTCCCACAAAACTCAAAACATTCAATGAAGGCTCTTGGGTAAAAGCTCAAGTTTGGAAAACAGAATGCCAAGCTAGTTGGGAGTGAGCCTGGAAGTGGAACTCCAGTGCCTGAGGGATGGTGTGCTGGCAAGGACCACCAGTGTATCACCACAGAGTGTGTGGGGGCGCGTACATCTGCTGATGGAAAGGATGAAACTGGCACTGAGGGGTTAGCTATTCCAAGGACCAGTCAATTGCAAATGAACTCTATTCCTTTTCTGAGGGCTGGGGGTTCACCAGCCCAGCTGAAGTGGATTCACACAGATGCACGCAGCATGGGTAATAAGCAGGAAGAACTTGAAGTTATTGTAGGGCAAGGAGACTACAACTTCTATCAAGCTAAAGAGATGTTTGAATGAAGAGATAGTGGGAGTGTATCTGAGTTGTTAATGTGGGCCCATAAACACAGATGGATTTGGGTTTTGCAGTGGTAATCACCCCTCTCTGATCCAGTAGTGACTGGATGAATCCTTAACTGGACTACAGAATGTCCAAACTTATAGATGTCATGTTAGCTGGAGCACTTCCTTGTTTCCTACTGCCTGTAGTAATTCAGTGAGTTTTAATCTGTTTCATTTGATAGACTGCCCAGATCTGGGCAGATATTGATATGGATACACAGATTCTATTTAAAATTCAAGTGCTTATCCTCCATAAATCACTGCGTTGATTTTGTTTTTTAAGCTGTGAAGTGCTAAGCATGTTCTGTTGGTCTGATTTCATATAATGACAAATAAAACCCTGTAAAATAGCTGATGCCACGAAATAATACCAGCAGGAATATGCAATGAAAGCAAAGTAATAGTGTTTACAAAATCAAAGCTTATCATGCTGTGTAAAACAAGCTTTTATTTCAGCTGCTTTCAGATCTGGGCTCTTTCCACTGTTTTTTTCTTAATAACAAGCACACATCTCATACTGGCAAATAGAGCAATGCCTATTGAGAATAATATGCCCGCTGTTGTCATAATGGATCTCCATTGACACATTTAACAGCTTGAAGATATACACTTCAGATACTATAACTTACACTAATTAATCTTTATTACATCATTAGTGCCTTGTAAAAATGAAGCAGAACCTCTGCAAGAACGTGTCATTGACATTAATGAATATGCCTGACATTCGTAAAGTTAAAGCTAAAATTTATTTTGAAACAGAGATGCTCTAAGACCCTTGTGCAAACAGTGAGTGGATAAACACAGCAAACTGAAAACCTGTTCTTTATTATTGTAGAGTATAACTGCAGCATATTCTTATATGATTATGAGTTATGGGTTTCTGTGTTTAGAATTCAGGGGATTACTAAAGAGATTATCTGACCTGCCAATCAAATTGATGTCTTGATGGCTTGGAATACTGCTACAGATTTAGTAAAGTGTCTTTGCTCTAATGCTCATTCTGGGTGTCATGGTTAACCAATGTCTTAATTACATATGATGAATAATCTCTTCAATGGTTTATTATTGTAATACAAGTCTCAGTAGCTTCATAGAAGCAGAATCCATGACTGGGACTCACTTAGAGCTTCAGGGTCCCACTGAAGAACTGCTGTAATAAAGAATTCAGTAAGCCTTACCCATACTGAGTTGAATGAATTTGCTTCTGGCCTGCTTTGGAAACGAAGCACTTTCAGGGCTGTCTAGGGGACTCTGATGATGATATTGAAAGTTCAGGTGCAGCAAGCACAAGCTTCGTCATGGCCAGACTCCTGGCCACAGGATCTAAGCAACTGATGTTGATATAATCCATTCATATTCACTGCTGCTACTAAACTGATGCTTATAGTGAAGGCAAGAATCCACAGCACGTTTGACTGCAAAGTTTTCTCATTAAGTAGTGACCTACATCCAGATGTCTAGTAGGATGTGGGTTTTTTGCCGTGCCCTATTGTCTCTGGGTTAACAGACCAATACACTGTCAAGTTAATCTGTCTTCTTTATCTTACCCTCTCTGATTCTCTACATCAACTTTTTGTTCTCATCCCTCCACCTGTCCGCTTATCTCACACGAGAGAAGGAGCATTTTGGGGAGAGAGGGTTTTCTAGGTAATGATGGATACATAACTGCATGCTACCTGAGCACTCATGGTGTGGAATACATGGCATTTTGCACTAACAGTTATTAAGACTGCTCAGAGATAAGAGCTGGGTGGGATGGGTAGCTAGGCACCAAAGAAGGCATGTATAGATACCAAAATGCAGCAACCCCCCCCGCATAACTGATAAGAATGAAAAATAACCACATCAGCACAGCACTTATTTGTTTACTTGCTTTAGATTTCTCTACATAAACAAGCTCTTGTCCTTACAGAAGGTACCAGGGATGAGTTTCGAAGGGATGCTCTAAAATGGCCAAGTGCTCATTCTTGCAATGATGCAAACTCATTTATGTTGTGCAGTGGACCCTCATCTAAAATGTAGATACCTGAAAATCAATGGCAATAATTCTCTGTGTACTGAAAACAAACACAACAGTCATGGTGCTTAATGTATACGACCCATTCCTCTGATCTGCAGATGAACACAGGGGTTAAGCATTGGACATGCCTTCTGTCATTTTCTGCCATAGCCGAATACAGACAGTACAAAAAGGACCGTACTCCCAGGTGGTGTAAGCTGATGTAGTGCCCCAGACTTGTAGCTGGGCTAAGTGATGGGAAACAAAACGTTTCTTTCAAGAAGATCTAGGAAAAGAGTCAAAAGGACTAATAAATATGAATTCCACTAACTACATTTTCTTTACCATGACCAGGCTCTATTTGTAGCCGTTTTCCATGTAAGTTCTTGTTTTCCTGTCCTTAGATACGACTACCTGCATGAAGTAGATTGGAGTGTTTATTTCAGGGTTGCTCACAGGCTTACATCCAAGTAGGAAATAGAAATGATCTGAAATGATGACAAGGCTGCATGGGCTACCATGAGAAAATCACAGCCAGGCAAGGGAAAAGATGATAAGTGATTAGCTGAATAAGATTTGGGAGGATATATAGCCACAAAGCGCCAAATTACTCACAGTTGGCATTAAATTAAATTTTTGGGTACATTGTTATAGGCTTTCTTATCATGTGCCTAATTGAACTTCTACCAGCTGTGCCTGGTATGTGTAACAGGTCCTCTGTAACAGAGACAGAAAGCAATGATCTGCAAATACTAACTGTGCCCTGTAGCAGCTATGACTTAAATGCTAGGAACAGAGGAGAGAGCTACTAAGTTTGTTGTAGCTCATTGATGCATCCCTGGCATAGGAAAACAACTGGTGAAATCACGATTCCCACTGATCCTGATGGTGGGGTGGTCCTCCTTGCTTTACCATTTGCACAATGGGGTGGTTCTTTTGCTGTCATTGAGTTCCACATATCAAAAGACACTTCGACTGAAGAGGAAAAAATCCCCCATGTTTCTTACTTTGCGCTCAATAACATTAAACGAACAAAGTGACCTTGTATACACATTATCCAAAATGATGTGCATGCCGTGTTGTTCCCAGCTCAAAGAAACAGCACTCTGCTTTAGAAATAAAATAGTAGAAATCGGTAATTTAACGGCATGTTGCAAGCAGTTTTCAGCTTTCCCTGCTGTGAATCAAATCCATGGCTTCTTGCCTTAATCAGGATTTTATTTAAATAAGTTTCATTGTACCACAAGAAACAAAATTGGCAACTCATTCTCTAGCTATAAGCCCTGTTGTCTGGAGGGCCAGCTCAAAGCTTCGCAGCAGTGTTGGAAAGATTGAGTTTTGCAGCCCCAAGGTCGAAGGACTGAGCTTGTCCTGCTGCTGGATGGGGAAGGACAAAAGAAGGGCTGGAATGGAGGTGAGTCCTGGAGAGCCAGGCTTGCTATTCCTGCACCACTGGGGGTGGGACATCTGCCACACTGCCTTAGTTGACATTTCAGGGCTCTGCTTGTAGGTAACACAGAAGCTAATTTGCTGTTGCTACCAGTTGTCTGCTTGAGGTAACTCCTGCCTTTGCCAGTGGCAGTGCCAGCTGTGGTTATTAGTTTGTTATGTTGAATACAATGTGTAAGGCAGAGTGAATACTGGGGCCTCTCTGAGCCGCTATGGGAGAGTGGTTTCTACTGGCAAAGTGCCTGTAGAGCTGCCTTTCCTCCCGTGAAGGGTTAGCTGTTCTTATTTACTACTTTATGAAGGTATTATTTCCACCTCCTGAACCACTGCTGTGAAATGTGTGTCTTGCCTTTGAACTCAAAGATCAGGATAAATTCTCCCCTTCACCAGAGTTTAACTTATGTTGGGCAGGGTGAAAGGGAGAGAGGTAGCCTTAGTTTGAGCCTGATATGATTTAGATTTACTGAGAAATGTTAAATTCTGATTCTATCCTGGCTTCTCCTTCACAATCATCATACCTAGTGGGCTAACACCAGCCCTGCATGCCTCCTTCATCTCTGCTTGCCTGTAGGACTCTCCCTTCTTGGAAGGAATTCTTCATTGCTCATTGCTCACCATAAATGAATGGTGTGGACTGAAGGAAATACAGATTTTTAATCCAGGTGGTTACCTAATATACCCAAACTTGAGGAACGTGTAATGTTTTCTTGGTTCTAACTCTTACACCTTGCTGTTTTCAGCTGTCAGGAACAAAAACCTGGTTGGAAGGACTTTGTTAGGATAGGACTGCATCAGGTTGACAAACAAGATGGCCTAATCTTAAATCTAATCACAAATTCTCAACTTGAATATAGATACTGGGGCTGGGCGTGCCTGTGTTACCAGACAGGGTTGACATTACTTCCTTGGGGCCAACACAGCCTGCATAGAGAGGTGCAACCTTCTGGTGGCTTCTGTGGCTACTCCTATGGGAGAGGTTTTGGGTGTTTTCAGATGAATCTCTGGCTTCAACTATCCCATATCTTAAGAACAAACTGGGGGTCAAAGCATTTCTGGAAGACTCTCTCTGGGGTTGCTGCTGCTCTGGGAACAGTCAGCTGCGAACTCCTCGTCTTTCCTCTACAAACACTTCTGCAGCTCATAAGGTATTCTATGAGGAATATTTGAAACATCTACAGTCTTAAATACTTGGGTTAAAGTAGTAATTGAAGCTAATCACTGAAGGGGATAATAAGACACTTCTAGATATCAGGTGACCATCACACAGTAATACCTGTCTTGTCACATTTTATTGTCCAGTGATATGATGAAGGTTTTGAAGATAATTGAATGGCAAGCATTCATGAGCACAACGGGTGATTAAAGGAGCAAATAGCCTAACAAACATGGTCAGGTACTGTGTACATTTCAGCTGCTCATTTTGCTGAAGGCCAACAATTTATGCTACACCCAGTGGCTACTGACTCTTTTCAGACCAGGTACATGCAATAAAACTGGAATGTTAATTAGGGCTGACTGCAAGATCTTAAAGGGACAGCGTCCTTGCAGACACTGTCGATATCTTATTTTAAGTCGTTTCACTCCTTAATTTTAGTTTAAACCATGGTCATTGTAATGCTTATGGGAGAGAATTAATAAAAGAGGCAACATGTTTTGACACATATTGAACACCATCATTTCAAAGTGAAATCATTTTTTCTTGCAGGTGAGATGACATAGCAAACATTTAAAGTAATGCCTGCAGTTTACAAGAGAGACTCTGTACTAATAAATGTGGAAAAATGCCAGCGTTGTGGAATTATTGACAGACCTGATATAAAATTCAGTTTCTCCAATACTATTCCAGCCAAACAGAATGAATGGGATATTAGGCTCTCAGGGTCTGTGACTGCAGGTATATCAATCACTAAGCAGCTTCCCAGCTATGCAGTTAAGGTGGAAAGGCCAATGTTATGCTTCATAGTACAAACTTGACAGTACTTTTTCTACAGCAGGTAGCTATCTTGCTGCTTACAGGATTATTACTCCTCACTACGTAAATACTGGTATAATATGTTCCCATCTCCCCAACTTTGTTACTGAAACTTGGGAACAGTTCAAGAAGTACCTCCACAAGGAATTGTTTAAATGTCAGCTGTCTAGGCTCAGTTTCCCAAAGGTATTTAAGGTCTAACTCTCCAGTACCTAAATTCCCACCAAGGCCAGAGGGAAGTCAAGTACCCCTACAGGATTTAGGATTTCAGATGTCATTGTGAATTTGACCTCTAGCAACCATAAAGCCTCCTGTTGAGTGACATAAAATGTTTCCTGCTCTCCAGAGATAAAACATATTGGCTAGCTACACTAATCCCCATCTGTCAGAAAAAAAAAAAGGTGGAACTGAGATGAGTAGCTGGAAAGCAAGTGTCTCTCCAGTATAATGCTAACTTGCTGGACCACCAGTCCAAGCTATGCTTGGAGGTTTGCCACATCTTCTGTTTTCTCATGGACTGCACGTTGACAGCAGCTGAGATCCTCATGTTGCCCAGACTCTTCTGACATGAGAACTGTGCAGTGATTACAGATGAAGGGTGTTGGTTACATCTGTTGCAGGACTGCTCCATTCTCTCTGCTAAAAAGCTGAACTGCCTCAGGCCAGTTCCGTGTTGTTAGTGGTTCTCTTACCTTTTCTCACACTTGGTCATGAGGCTGCACATTGAATATTTGTCCTCTGTGGATCTTTGCTGCCAGCATGTCCTCAGCAGCTCATGTCCAGCTGGATCACCTGGACAGCAGGCTAGGAGGGAAAGATACAGTTATGATGAATTTTGAATATGATTAAATGCGCAGGGGCTTAGGAGGTTTTAGCTTTGTAGCTCTAAAGATCATACACCTTTTAAATGTATAATGATTCCTCCTCAAGGAGATTTCCACGTATTTCTTCACTGAAGAAGTGGACATGACCAAACCTGTGGAAAAGCTATGCCATGTTTTGTCTGTTTTTGCCTGACACCTTGATTTTTAGACTTCCAGGTTTATATTTTCACTCAAGTGCTACAGACTTCTTGTACATATTCTCCTTTAAAATTCCAAATCAGTAAAAATGTATCAAAGGTCTACCCTCCCCCTGTGATTGAATGTGGACATGAATAAAAAAACAGAACAGCATGAATGATGTTTAGGAAAAAAAAAAGAGAGCAGAAATAATGGAGGAAAGTACGTAGAAAAAGTAATTTATGGAAGGGAAGGATAAGCATCTTAGCTTATTCTTATGTGAACATTTGAACCACTTTTTCTTTTTATGTACCTTTTTTTTTTTGACTTTCAGCAAGACAAAGACTCAGCTCCTGGCAAAGTGCAAAAGAGAGGTGAGCCTGAGGAGGAGGATGTTGAAGTGCTGGGGTCTCTCCTTCTCAGAAGTGGCTAATCTTGGTGTTCCAGTCAGGTTTTGTTATTGTATCAACCCCATTCTGCCTCCCCTTGCTTTTGTGTTTGGATAGCACCTCCTGCAGTGAGGGGAAGCCTGCTAGTCAAGGAGGTGTTCACATGCCCCCTGTGGCCTCGGCCTCTCGGAGTACATTGTCCTTATGGGCCATTTGTCACCTAGCCTTACATTTGGGATGAAAGAAACGAGCCTTTTAAGTGAACTTTCCCATCTTTTCAACTCTCACTTTATTTCCAGCCACCACAGTTGCGCAATATTGAATCCTACACTCCGGAATATAAGTCTGCAACAATCTGTGGTCTAATGACAGGGCCAGGATATCTCAGGTGGGGCTTAATTTTGGGAACTCACTGGTCCCAGCATATTTTAGCCTTGTTCTCTTCAGCGTGGGATTAGAGTGCCTCTGCTGTCAAAATTACTAATAGACCCCTGAGGCGGAAAATGTTTCTTCTGTAATGATACGTACTGTGCTACTTCACATCTGGAGTGCTGCAGGGCCACTCTTTTGGCTACCTCTCACTTTGCTGGGGAGAAAGATGGAAAAATCACTGTCTTTGCTGGTACACCTTTAACATACTTTAGTTCAGTTTACATGAAATACCCAGGAGTGAGGACAGAATGACAGCTACTGTACTGTGTGAGCTGCCCAAAGGTAGACTCTGTTAATACAGAAGTTAGACAGCATGACAGACAGATGGGAGATAAGCAAAAGGCTATTATCCCAAGGTAAAGTTATTTCAACATACTGCCAATAACCCCTACATACAATTGGATGAGAGGTGGGAGAGGCATGACTTCAACTGAGATCCTTTGACTGCCATCTACACTTTTCAGTGAGGTTCTGACACTTTATCAAAGGCGGGGGGGAAGGGGGGGGAAAAGAAGAAAGATCAGTCTTTATATTCTGGGCAGATGTCCAATAAGAAACTCCAGCAGAAGATTAAAGTCTTTAACATGAAAGGGAGACCTAGTGCAATGTGTAATATCTAGCAGTTCTAAAAATAAGAGTGTTTGTCAAGCTTGCAACAATCAGGTTGATTGCTAGACTTGACAGCATGATGAACAGCTCACAACCTGGCACTGGAGAAAAATGTTATTCAAATATCTTCACAGGCAAGCCGGTCTTTGCATTTATGGGAGAGGGACTGCCCAGCAGCCCTGGTGTGGCCTGCCTGGTCCCTCTTTCCAGGTGTAACATCCCAGTTCCTGAGAACGACAGTTTCTCAGGTGCCATCAACAAATACCTCTGCCTGATCTTGAAAGCATGACCAGACGCTTCTAATGGTCTTGCCACAGAGCAGGAGTCCCTTACACGTCTGCTGGAGCATCATACGTTGTGACTGAGTTGTTCTGACTGCCACCAGGAGAAGGGGAAAGACAAGCCCAGAGAGGTGATGGTTCTACAGTGCCAGAGCTGGGGCTAGGACCTCTCTCCACCCTAAAACACTGAGAACAGATATTTGATCAGAGAAAAGACTGTCTGCAGAGGATGAGTGCTTGTGTACTTCCTTTTGAATGCCAAGTCCTCCTCTGGGAGATGGAAAAGAGCACTAGAACAGATCCAACAATGAGGGTGGGTTTTGGGGGAGGAAGAAAACTGGGACAGAAAAGCCGTGTAACTTGATCGTAGCCACAGAGGAAGCTGATGTTTGAAGTAGGAATCACATATGGGGTTGCTCTCCTGCTGAAGGAGCACTATATGTAAGTTCAGGACATGGGAGTTGTCAGAAAGTTGCTTGGTATTTATGGCCAGATATCTGAACTCTGGCACACAAAGGAATTAAATTTGCTTTCTGGGAGAGAGCTGCTGTCTTGGGGCTGTAAGCAGTATCTCTGAAGCAGTAACCTGCTCCTGGGCTGACAACGCTTCTCTGAGGCAGGCACCCCTTTTGCAGGAACTGAGCTTCAGTCAGAGCTGGGATCAAGAGCAAAATATACGCCTGCTAAAAAAGCCCCAGACGTTTGTCCTTTCTGAGAAGTATGACTGACCTGATTTTCTATTGAAAGGAAAAAGGTTTTAAAAGCTCACTTCATCTCTTCCTAACTGGGGATGAAATCAGATGGTCAGTGCTTTCTGTCAGCCTGAGACCTTCAATGAAGTCTCTGGGAACACCCTGTCCCTTGTCTCTCCCGGGTAGCCTTCTTGTGCACTCCGTGAGTTCCACATTTGCAAACAACTCCCTTCATATCCAAGTGGCCTTCTGATGCCCCTTAGTGCATAGAAGATTTTTTTTCCTTATTTTTTTTCTTTTCTGGAAGCCATACACTGAAATTTGAACATGAATATAATATTAACCTTGCTAGACCCTGTTATAGGCCAAAAGAATAGTAACATGAATTACATAGCTCATGTTCTTTAGCACCTCATTAAAATCCAGGACAGACGAATGCAGATGACCAGAGCTGCAGGCATTTACAACTCTTCACGTTAATAAAATTCCAGAGTACTTTATGAAAACATTGCAGCTCCACCCACTCTCCACAACACCTCTGGGGTTTGTGAGCCTGAGGAAAGAAAGCATCAAGCAACAGAACTATTTCTGGTTCTGGCAGGCGTCCTCAGTTCACAAACAGAGTCTTTGACTCCTGTAGCTTTTTCATTTTTTCTTTTAAATGCAGAACTTATGACTTCATACTTTCTTCCTGGGGCCAAGTAGTGCTGGTTCATACTCATCGCTGCACTTCATTGCACATCACCTTCTACAGTAAATAACTTCTCATGCTCTGTTCCCGTGGAAATAATATACAAGTTCCTGACTCCTGTTACCTGTGCCAGGTCCTATTTTTATGGCAATTTACTAGTTTTGGAAAAATATAAAATGTTTTAGGGAAATACAGGCATAGAGAGCTAGGTTAGTGTTTCACAGTTTGTCCTCAGGGCTGGACTAGATGGGGAACACCCAGTTTTGCTTACTACAGGTTGGACCAGAGTTCATGTGTTCCTTGACAGTTTATATGCCAGCCCACAAAGCTGTTGCCTGTGCTGTTGAGAGCCTGTTGCACCTCTGAGGGAAAGGCAGGGAATTGTACTAGACTTGCTGTAGAGAGAGGCATTAGATATATTGTGCCCATTGAGGGGTTTGAAATGGTTTAGAAAGTTTAGGTGGTGAGGAGTGACCTTGTGGTAGCATTCTGAGTGAGGACTAGGAAAGTGTTCCCATATACAAACAAGTCCAAAATATGGTTTGTGGGAAATCCTTTTTTTCAATTCATCTTTGTAAAGCAAGGAATTAGTTAAATATCTCTAATTTACATGCTCACTCTTGTAAGTGTGAACTCCAATTCCTTGCCTCCTTGACCTTAAAGAGATATGTCTGGGTTTATGACTCTAATTCAGATGGTGTCTTACCCGCAGATGCTTTTGGCAACATCAGCGTTTATTGCATGACATGGTAAGGGTTCATTACCCTAGGACAGCAAATCCAAACTCATACCTAGGAACAGATCCAATGCTAGTCTAACCATGCTCCTGGAACTTGCTTCCGAGCACCCATTCTGACTGAATCAGAATGTCCAGAGAAGTGTCCAGAGAAGAGCAATGAAACTGGTGAAGGGGCTGGAGAACAGGCCTTATGAGGANATTCTGTGATTCTGTGTGAATCTACCATTGGTGAGTTGTGTTTTGATATCCCAGCTGTTACCCTGGGCTCACCATGAGGACTGGAACAAGAAGTTTTCAGGAGGGAAAGATCCTGTTCTCTGCCAGTTTCAACAGTACTGCGTGATGTGTAGGAGGCAGAAAAGCATGTCCAGAAACCAGCTAAGCTGGAAAAACAACCAAACCTTTTGTGAGCAGGATCCCCACTTTCAGCTGAGTAAAGGCACTAATGTTCCCTGAATGCATTATTTCTGACATTAAAAAATGCCTGTTCAGTAAAACTTGGCTTTATTACAGTTGGTATGAATTTTATCATTGATTTAAGCAGAGCTAGAAGTGTACCTTGGACATACAGACCCACAAATCATCTATGAAAATCCACCTATTTAAACTTATTCCAAAATATTTTTGTAGTCAGGTTTACAATACGAAATGGAAGATCATACCCTCAATTTGATTCAGTCAGATGCTGAAAGTCCTTTTGCATTTAAGGCATGATGCTTGGGAATAGGATGACAGCCTGTACGTTTTCAGTCTTTAGTAGCACGTGATAGAGCAAGTGCCACCTGTTACAAAAGCTGTCAGCACTTTCTGTGGTGGAAGGGTGATCGAACAATGAAAAACACTCATCTGATCAAGTCAGGATTTATGATTATATGCTTCTGAGTACATTTAACTGTAAAAAAAATACACAAGCATGAACGCACCTATCTACACTACTGACCTTTGCCCCTGAGCCAGTGAGTTTCTTTATTCCTTCTTCCCCCTTTTATATATTTTACTTGCAAATGTTTTATTCCATATCTACTTGCAAAGTTGCTTTTCCCATAACGCTTCCCTTGATCACCTCTTTCATATACCCCATGACTGAGCTTTTTTTTTCGTAGTCAAGTTTACAATATAAAATGGAAGATCATGCCGCCTATTCTGTGTAAAATAAAATCTGCACAAACTTACCAGGATGAAGTTAGTTTGTTGTTTTTTTTCCCCAGTTCTCCCTCTCCTCTGCTGTTGCTTCAGGTTTCGGATTAAGAGAACCGGTTTCCAGCCAGGCTGTGTGGGTAGGAGACCCAGTAGGAAATGAAGCCCATTCCTTTCTACAGAAGTGCCTGGGAGGATCACCTACTGTTTAAAAAGTCCTGTTTGCCATCACCAAAGGGATGCACATGGCTAGCTTCCATTTTTCCATGCTGCCCTAGCTTAAGGAGAATATTTTCCCTCTCTCACTTATAAATAAATTTCATAAGTTCCCTGAAGGCTTTGGGTGAATTGTGCCAGATGAACCTTGTTTGTTAGGATACTTAGCACAATTAACATATAACACCTGTTTTGTTATGACAACATTTCCCATATGTACAATCAATCCACTGTAGCCACCCAGAGCCTGAGGACTTACTTCACTTTATACTTAAGGTTTGTTTCTGTTTGTTTAAACAAGCATTTAAGGCCAAGCAAGGTGGAAATCCCGGCATTCAATCAGGTTCTGGCAAGTAGCTCAGAGAGTTGTAGGGCAAACCAAGGAGGAGACTGCAAAGATGCATTTCTACCCTCTCTCTGGCATGCTTGGAGAAGTGTGGATGATTAAATGAAAGTGACAGAATACTCTACTGCTTAAGCCGTGATCTTGGAAAGATCTTGAAGGAGGTGAGTTCTTAGGGCTATCCAGGACCACCCTGATGTCCTTAGCTGTTCCTGTGACTGCAGGCATTGAGCAAATAAGGTGCTTCTTGCAGGCTGAAGATCTGAAGCTCCAGAGCTTGTGAGAAGACTGGGAGGAAAGGGCAGAGGTTTTCACATGCTGGAGTGCAACAGGTTCCCCCCTTGTAGGCCTGTTCACCTCTGCAGGCCAAGCAACGTCTGCACTGTCATGCTTGTTCTCCTGACCACAGGTGAGCCCCAGCTGCCTCCATTTGTCCTCTCTAACCATGTCACATCCCCCTCCAGCTCGGCTGTAACACAGCTTCTTCAAAGGAAGGATGTAGTGTGGAGAAGGTGCTGGTGGGCAAGTCACCTCTTGCCTGCGCACGTGGTTCTGATGCAACATTCCCAAAAGGCCTGGGGACCTTGGATATGTGGAGGCAGTCAGTGGTTCCACTTTCTTGGGGATTTCTACTGAAGGCATGGAAGGCACAAGGAAACGTCCCGTCACAGCTCAGCCCACTGCTCTCCATGATGCTGCACTGTGTGTGTGGGAGACAGTCTCTGCTTAGTAGAGGTAGCTGATGGAGCACCTATGTTGTGTAAAATCCCATTGGTAGCGCAGATAATGTAGAATCAGTGAATTATGGGAAAGCTGAGGCTGAAAGAGACCACAGGCAGTGGTCCAATCTCCTCCTCCAAACTCACAGCAAGTTCAGTTATGAAAGCAGATCAGGTGGCTTAAGGCTTTATCTAGCCAGGTCTTAATAGCCTCCCAGGATGGTGACAGTACAACCTCTCTGGGCAGTGACTTCCAGTATGCAACTGTCTCCATAGTGAAAAAAGGGTCTTTTTTTCTTGTATCTGTTCTGAATCTCTTGTTTCAGTTCATAACTATTGCTCCTCATCCTGCTTCCATGCACCTGTGAAAAGATTCTGTCCCCATTTTCTCGAAAACTTCCCTGTAGGTACTGAGGAGCTGTCTTTATTTCCTCCTAAAGCCACCTCTTCATCAGGCCAAACAAGCCCTGTTCTCATCAGGCTAGTGCTCCAGCCCTGACCACATAACTGGTCCTCTGCTGAGCTTACTCCAATTTATCCATGTCTGTCTTGGTCATCTAACATGGAACTCACATGTCTGGGATGGAGACAGAAAACCATCAGCTACAACAGGACGACATGCACTGGCTTTTACTTTGTGTGTAACTGTAGGCACAGTGCAGTTTTGCTTCACTTTCAACTTTGTGAAAATATCACAGAATCACAGAATCACCAGGTTGGAAGAGACCCATTGGATCATCGAGTCCAACCATTCCCACCAAACACTAAACCATGTCCCTCAGCACCTCGTCTACTCGTGACTTAAACACCTCCAGGGAAGGCGAATCAACCCCCTCCCTGGGCAGCATATTCCAATGCCTAATGACCCTTTCCGTAAAAAACTTCCTC
>WAAB01012360.1:142229-196505 GCA_013389865.1 Piaya cayana
ACTACCAGCTGCACCACAAAAATTCACTGAGAAGGACGTTGTTTCTATCTGGACATTCATCATCTGTATGCTTGCTTGGTTGGTTTTGTGTGTTACATTTATGCCCTCAGAGCCAGCAGGGAATTGCAGTGACTGGGATGGAAGCAGAAGGAAGCCCTAGCTCAGACATGGATATATGCTATTGTGTAATATAAGGCTGTATTTTTCTGAAGGATTTGTGGTTGCAAAGCAAACCACAAGTCCAAATCAACCGGATGCTTTCTAAGCATGTTTGGACTGAGTAGCTCTTATAGTGAGACATATGCTCTAGTTCAGCTGTTAGGTAGCTCTTAGACACTGAAGTAGGTTGCTTGATGGACAGAGAAAAGTCTGACGTATTTAAAAATAATCTGCAGAATTTCTCTCAATGTTTTTAAATGGTTATTTCCTTGGTAAGATTATATCACTGATTGTGAATAACAGAGAGAACTTTATTTGGAAAGTGTGGAATCTTATGGCTCACCTAATAGTACATTTGCTGCTGGAGCCTCCCCCCATGTCCTACCATCCCACTATTGCTACACCTGTCAAAGGTCCCAGTCATTTCTATTTTCCTTTGTAGATGGTTTTAGCAATGCTAGAGCAGAACAAGTCCTAGCCCAGGAAGGTTTACTCCTTCATTCTCATTGGCCACAGGAAACTAATTTATCTCCTGATTTAAACTGATAACCTCTGTTCTTGTTAGTCTTACCTGGGAGCTTCCATACCCTTCATGCAATTAATTTCTTGATTACTGTCTTAAGATAACAGATTTACTGAGGAGAATAACAATAATAAAACCCCACCACAAACTCAAACATTCTAACTTGCTTTAGCATTCGTAATCACTTCAGATCTGACTAAAGGGGGAATAATATTGCATGGGAATAGCGTTTAAAAATATACAAAATCAGTACATTATATACGTCATAGGATCATTAGAAGTCAGTCTATAACAGCAAGGAAACTAACTCTGAGTCCAGCCCAAGAGGTACTTTTCAGAAGGTGGTGTGCTCCTTCCTGATCTTGAGGATCTCTTTTCCCCCAGCAGTGGGGAATAAGCGGACCCAAGCAGATTGTGTGAGGCCCTTGATGCTTTACAGAACTGGCTGCAGCATTTCCGCTGAAGAAAAAGCCAGAGATGTATTGCTGCTCATTGCTGGAGTATAAAATTAAGTGTATTTTGCATGGTGTTTGATAAAGACGGCTAAGAAAGGGCTTGGCAACATATAATAAATGTAAATTTTGCCCTTGCTGGTGTGAAATGATTACAATGCTGAAATAGAAAAGCAAGTGTAAAGTATCAGGCGACACACAAGAAGTGAACCTAGTGAGAATTACTTGGTCATTGAAATCTAAAAGTCAGGAAGGTTTCGATCTTCTGGCTCACCTATAATTTGTGCACCATAAATGTAGACTGAAGTCGTTAGGGACTTTGTAATGACAGTGCTGTCTATAACAGTATCATCAAGCAAGACATTGGCATAAATCATTGGCACTTTGCAAAGTGTCACTTCTGTCAACCTCCCAGTGATGTGATCTTTAGTCTTTCAAATCTATAGACTGGCATTTGGATCAGCTAAACACCTAACATCCTGCCTTGCATATTAAAGCTGCATTAGCCAATATCTAAATGCTGAAGTAATGCCTGCTTAAAAATATATTTAAATTATTTGCATAATGTATTCCCACTACTTTAAAGCTTTTCTTTAGGGCATAATTGCACAGCCTGGCCTCTGTTGATGAATTCACAGCTATCTTAATAATAAATAAAATTGTTAGTAATTGAAGCAAGAAGTCCTGTAAAATGACTTAGTGGTTGTCAAGAAAAATCAGATACTAAAAGAATCACTGTTTATATAATACTTAGAAACAAATGTTATGAAGACTGAAGATTTTCAGTTTGAAATAGTTTTAGATACAGGCTTTTTATGGATTGGAATTGTGCTAAGAAGATAACTGAGCAGAAGGAGTTTGAATAACAGCTGAAAATGGACAGCAAGCAAAGCAAGCTCTCTTCCATCTCTCCAATGAACATAAGCACTGGAGCTCAGTAACGCAGTATCTCTCTGAACAACACTGAAATCCTATTGGAATTGTCTTGTTTTCCCATGGGTGAGTTTTTAGAGGCGATGGATTGCTAGATGTGGGTATGTTCCCAGCACTGGACGTCTGTTAGCGCTACGGATATATTGTTATCAAGTCCCTAGTATAGTCTTGTTCAGTGACTGTTCTCTCGAGAACACTGATTGAATGGCTACAGATGCTGTTGCAATGCCTACCTGGAACTACTAAGAAGTGTGTGCAGAATTTGCAGGTGTCCTTATGACTAATACAGTCACTTCATTATACTCTTCCCTCTCTCAAGCTACTACAGCTCAGAACCACATCTTGTATGAGCTATTACAAGACTCTTCTTTTGGATTACGAACACATTTATTGAAGGCACTTTAAGAACCCCTGTATTTTGTGCCATAGCCAAACTAATTGATATACCCGCCACATAATTTAAAATACATTGTATATATTTGTATACACAGATGCAATGAAAGGCACGAAATCAGCTTTGCCACAAATGAAAATACACGTAGGTCTATGAAAATCAACAATTTAATGTATACTCAAGACTTAAGTAGCTTGCTCACAGTCTAGAAGGCACGCACAATTTATACTGCAGACGTTTGGAAAAGGCTAGATGAGCCAAGGGGATTTCATTCTGTTTCCCACTGACCTCTGGAGGTGTCTGGACTACTAAAGTGCCTATAAAAGGCTACTAATAATTAGACTTGTTTTCAATACATTTAGCTATCCTCTCCTTTGTTTGAAAAATTGAAGAGGTTGAATGGAGGGAAATGAGACATAGCAATTAGATTAACATTAAATATCTTCAAACTCAGGCTGAGTTTTAAGAAAGATATGTATTATAGAGGTTCAGATTTCAAGATGAATTTGAAGAATTCTGGCATAAGTAGCTATACAGTCTCATTTGTCAGTAAATAAACAAATCTAAAACTATTATTTAGAATATTTTGCTTTCTATAAGCTCTGTGATGGACCAAAGCCTTATTGTTCTATATTCTTTGTCCAAGCACAACATAATTTTCATTTATAATTACCACCACAACAGAAGCAGACGGTAGAAGAGCAGCATTCTTGTAATAACTTTACAACAGTGAGAATTACAGATGAATGACCTCACAAATTGATTTTTTTGTTGTGTTTTTGATTGCCAAAGGTAATAAATGAGTGACTTAGCCAGGCTGTATCGATAAATTTGAATCAAAATTGTTTACAACTGGACATGATATAAACAAATGTGCTCAGAGTTGAAAGATTTATACCTCTTTTGGCATAAAAGCTGCCATATCTTTCTAGATATGTTGAAGCCCTCAGTGCCTAATTTGGAAAGCCTCTTTTACAGGCAAGAGGAAAGAATAAAATTCTACATGATAACCCTTTAATAGTCAAAAGCGCAAGCAATAGATGCAGTTACTTATTTAAAGGACTAGAAGATATTTTAGAATTAACTCAGAAATATAGTAGGATCATCATCCATCATCCACCTGAAACTCAAAGGAAAAGTCCATCTTCCACTTTTGTTATTTATTGTTAACATATTCATAGCATATCTCCTAGATTTTTTTCTTTTTTTGTGTTTAAGCTGTGCAATGGTGAGGTCACAACCTTCTGTAAATATCAGGAAGAAAAACCGAACTAATATTTGCATTTCTGCTTACTGAACTTGTTTGCCCATAAGCTCAAAAATTAACCGTTCATGTTTACATTACTTTTTCTGCCGTGAACTATGGTAAGTGATGAAGGATAAGACAAAATGTGTGTATTTAAAGGGATAAAAGGAAAGAGTTAGCAAGAAGAGTTCTATGAAGTGTTTGGCTAGTAATTGGAAACAAAACAAGGAACCATCAGCCAGAAACCATGAAATTAATGACTGTTCTGCCATGGACTTTAAGGGCCCAGGATTTTCTTCCCCAATATGTGGACAAACAATTGCAGAAACCATCATGGATTCAGGGATAAGTCTGGAAAACGAAGAGATGGTACTCCAACTCCTTTTCCATTCTCTGTGTAGCTACATATTTTACCTAACTGATCAGCAGCAAAACAGATAATAATAAGATTTCATAGTTTACATTTAATTGAGAGAATAAATGCTGTGTATCCAAGGCAGAGGCAGAGAGGTGTGGTTTCAACAGAAGAAAACCCCTGTTCCCTAATATTCCATTTCTTTCTTGTAACAGACTCGGCATGCAAGGAGTTGAACGAGATACTGAAGGCAATGAGCTAAATCCTCTGCTCTTATGCAATGTCACTATAGCGTAACTTTGTTGAAGCTGGTTAAGTCAAACCAGTGGAAAAACTGGTCTAAATGAGAATGGAACTGTTCCAAGAAATAGAGGAGATGCTGAGCAACTCAAGGGAATGTTGTATCTCTTAAAGTGTAGGTTCTTGGCAGAATATCAGACAGGAGAATAAGATTAAGGCAAGTTCCACTTCCTTTCCGCTTTAAATGTGCTCTTCCAGTTAATACAGAATATTGGTTTTCCCATCTGTATAAGCAGCAATGGTTCAAATAAAAAAATGGCACTTCAAGCAACAATCACTCCACACCTAGAAAAAAACCCAATTCCACTAATTCAGTGCTGGGGTCACTGAGTGGCAGAGTAGATTTATATCACTATAGGCATACATTTCTTCAGGATCAAGCCTAAATCTCTTTGTAGTTCTCAGATGGACAAGCCCTCTCTGTAGTATTTCTGTGTTTGCAGAGATTTTTACTGATGGGAGTGAATATACCAGAGAGCGTGGCTGCTTGCTCTTTGACTCCTGAAGGCTGAACTTTTTATCACTCTCTCCAGTTTGCCTCTCTTATTTTTTGAGTTTTATCTACTTTAACAATTCACTGGGGTTTCCTGCATCTCCTTTTCCTCTTTCCAAGCATGGTTCATGATACTTCCATTTCGTCTGTAGTTCTGACACAGATAATTCCTCTCTGCTCTTCTCATTTGTTCCAAGGCAAGAGTCTGGAGAAGCAACATCAGCATCTGATTCTTCTTAACGCCCGAGATTCAGCTGGTCTGGAAGAAGATAGTAGTAGTAAGTGGTAACTTCACTGAGTAAGCTGTGGGTGTAAAATCTCATAGTTTGGGGGTAAGAGGCTGTAGAAGGTTTATTGCATAACTGTGGGTGATACACACAAGAAGGTTTACTACCAAGGTGGCTGATTTAACATGTTGCCATGCTGCTTTCCACTTCTGGGACTTTCAGAGGTCAGGAAACCAGGCCTGGCTTTCCCAGGACTTTTGAACATGTCTGCTATTATTTAAGCAAGTCTTTCATTCCTCGTACCGGTTCTAATAAAAGGTGTTACCGCTTCACTTATGATTTACCAAGGAGTATGGCGACTCCCTGTGATACAGCAGATAGCTAACTAGTCACCCCTTTAAGTGCCTGGTTCTAAATAGGAAATAGCTGTAGCAAAGTAAAGTAGTATCTTCTTATTTCCTCTCTTCCTGCCTCTATCACCATGAAAGTAGTATCTCTCACCACGTTTCACTGGAGCTTTCACCTGATATGAATTTTTATCTAGTATTATTTGTGATGCCGTTTCCAGGTCCCTTGGTAGATTTTGTCAATATAGCTGAAAATGCTTCAAGCCTGAATGTCACTACATGTTTGCACGACAACATAACAGAACCTGGGCTGATCAGCCTGCAAGGTGCAACTGCTGTGGGTAATTAACTAGCTTAGCAGTCCATTAGCTTTTGTACTAATACCAAGACATTCTCAGGATAGACACATCTGAAGAAGTGGAAAATGCTGTTGATCCAGCCATTGTCATCAAGATGGTGTGAAAGATCAATTAAAAAATATGTTATATAATTTAAAAGGATAAAACCATAATTTTGAACCCTGACTTTCAAGATGCAAAGATCTAAGGAGTACTTAAAGTATTTCAGGACATTTTCCAGGAGATTACTTGCTTTGCTTCAAGTATTACTTACCCTTACGTCTAGTATCTGGTAAGGGAGCTTAGAAAAGTGTTTGCATCCTCAATAACTTATCAGAAAACACATGTAAAAATACTCACAGCCAATGCACACAGCTGCTCCTTATGGACTTATGATGACAACGTGTATCAAACACTCAACACATATCTAGGCAGCAGCTAAAGTTCAGCTACTCGACTTTAACCCCCAAGAGGAGGTCAACAGGAAAAAGGAATGCATGTTAAAGCTCACACCGATGTTAAATGAGATTCCTTCAATGGGGCTTGAACTCCTACTCCAGATATCAGCAGCGGGGCTGAGTGCCTTGGAATGCAAATTGAGTTTCTTACTCAGCATTACAGGAGCCATAAAAGCTCTACATCAAAGATGCAGATACAGGCTGAATTTTATCCAAGGGATATTTCATCACCTACCTAACACCAGCTTCCAATCTGGGACAATAGCAGGGAATACTTTGAACTACTTGCCATGGCAGGGCATGTAAAACAGCGCTGATTAGACTCCCTCTGGCCTCACAAATACTTTATCATTGTTTGTTCCACTAAATTAGCACCAGAAATGCAAGATCTTGGAACAAAGGCTCCATGAAATGCTTCCAAAGATGAAAATCCTCATACCTTACAACCTCCTTATTTATCAAATGACCTTACATTTTATATCTTTCATGTATTGATAAAAAAAAAGTACACCCACTTCTGAGTGTTGCCAGACTAAATAATAAAATGCAGAATTTTACTGGCCATGAGATGCTCCCGAACTTTAGTGATTAATTTTTAAATAATTTAGACGCATTGCTTAATCTGTGAGCATGGGAAAAAAAAATTAAAAGAATACCCAGAGAACATTTAAGAGAATGGCAGAGACAACAAAAATCACCCAGTTTTTGTTGTTCATTGTTGAAAGTTCAGACACATGAAAGAGTCCAGTAAAGAAAAATAAAGATCACGTTTTATTCATCTCTTAAATGAGGGATGTACCAAGGAAGTGAAGAAATGCAGATAAGTTCATGGGAAAATGAAATGGAGCAATATCATTCAAAATAATGATAATTTGCATAAACTTAGGTGTTTTACTGTTAGTAGATTGAGCAATAGAATGAAAGGGAATATAGGACCATGCAACAAAAGGCATGCAGAGGATAAAAAAGGAGAACAGAACATTTTTTATTGTACTGGTCACACAGGCTACAACTTATGAAACAAGACTGAGGAAAACAAGACCCAGCATTTTGGACTTCTTTGTTTCATTCCTGTGATGAAGATGAGAGAAGAGGTACAAAACTCAAATAAGTGGTTTTTTTTTTTTCTCCTCTTAACTTGAAGGTTTAATATACTACACAGTGGAATGAGATGCAAAAATGCAGACAAACAGGCAGATGAGCAGGAACATTCATGACGAAAGGAGATCTGTACCTTTCATCTTGTATTTCAACAATAAATTTTTTTTTTTTATGGGTACTTTCTGTATTGTTTTTGCTGAGAGGACTTTATCTGCAGTTTTCTTCCACGCCATTCTCTGTACTTTGAAGGTGTGAACTTGACCCTTTGTGCTGACCACCCTTGGGTAAAAGCCATCCTGCCATCACCCACCAGTGAATGCCAGCGAGCACCAGCACCCAGCTGGCCCTAGAAGAGCACATAAAGCCATCGGGAGCCTGAACGTGTGTCAAATCTGCCCTCACCCAAGGAAGATGCTTTATACCGTGCAGTTGTTTCCTGGTGAATCTATGTGCTCTGCTTCCTTTGCAATATTCATTAACACAAGCCACTTGTACAGTAAATATTTATTTAACATTAAGATTTATATAGTGTCTTTCCCAACAGCATCTAGGTGGTATTTGCAGAAATTAAAAACATAAGTTATATGAAGCTTTCAATAATGTTTTGCATTAAATTGCTACTGTTGTCAGAAATAAATCAGCCAGATTGTCATGAAATGAAATAAACCTAACAAAACCCAAACAAGCAGAAGTACAAAATCAATCAACCAAAAGCTAACCAAATAAATGTGGCTTGCATAAATACAAGCAAGAAAGATTGGCTCTCAGCCGCATCTCTGAAATACCTAGACATGAATGGAAGCAGGCATCATTAATCTGCATTGATTGCACTTGTTTGCTGTGCTGTGCTTCCTATTTGACCTGAACACTAGCTAGGAGCCATATTGCTCACATTATTTGTAGGCAGACGTACGTTTGCGGCAGAGCTGGTGTTAAAGGCGAGCAATCACGGTAACTGCGAAGTTTAGGAATGTGAAAGGGGAGCATTTTTCTCCGGCAGCAAAGGCAGTTCGAAGGGTTCCAGCCTCATTGCTCATTTTCTCCTTTGTCTCTCTGTTCATCACTCCGGTGGTTGCTTAAGGGCAGCCATTAGTGCAATCTTGCTGTATGGTCAACCGGTGAGTTGTTTGAGATTAAATGCCTCCAAAAGCAATGTTAATAAAGAAAATCAGAAAGAACAGCAAGCTCCTCCAGTCACTGCACTGCTCCGATCTAGGACACAACCTTACAGACAGTGAAACCAGCACCGCTAAGGGACCACTGACCTCTGGGAGCGATAAAAGAGGAAGAAACAGAGGCTGCAGAAAGCTCTTGAGCTGGCTTTACTGCCAGGGAATAACTAAACACCAGGTTAGGGAGCCGTGCCGTCTCAAGCGGTGCTGGTTGGAGAAAGAGGGGCTTTTCCCAAGGCCCTCAGATGTCTGAAAGTGACTCTGGTCGCTACAGGCTTACAGAAAGAGAGATGTGTCTGAATTGTTATTTTAAACACCACACACTCCATACATTTGTTTTTGCTTTTAGTGTGTTGGGCTACATGCTCAACCCATATTAAGGCGAAGCGCTTAGTTGACTGACTCGGCACATCTGATACAAGAAGGCTGCAATAAACAATTGCTTTGCTGTTTGCATGCGTTAATTCCAAAAGTTTCCTTTAGCAATTGATTTCTCCCATAAGAAAAATACACAAACAGAGCGGGGGAGCTGGAATCTGCCACAGTGCTGCCCACTGAGCAGCTCCCATTGAAAAGTGGCCAATTCACTAGGTGCCTATATGGAAAGCCAAGCACTGTCAAAAATACAATCTACTTTCAGAGCANGCTACAGGCTTACAGAAAGAGAGATGTGTCTGAATTGTTATTTTAAACACCACACACTCCATAAATTTATTTTTGCTTTTTGTGTGTTGGGCTACGTGCTCAACCCATATTAAGGCGAAGCGCTTAATTGACTGACTCGGCACATCTGATACAGGAAGGCTGCAATTAACGCTGCAAGGCGTTAATTCCAAAAGTTTCCTTTAGCAATTGATTTCTCCCATAAGAAAAATACACAAACAGAGCGGGGGAGCTGGAATCTGCCACAGTGCTGCCCACTGAGCAGCTCCCATTGAAAAGTGGCCAATTCACTAGGTGCCTATATGGAAAGCCAAGCACTGTCAAAAATACAATCTACTTTCAGAGCATCTTCTGCTTTACGGTATGTATTCCTATTGACCTTTTCACCAGCTGGCTAAGTTCTAAAGAGTGCTGGATTAAGTTTGGTTTTCATTTGTACCGCATCACAGAAAGAATGTTATCCAGCTGCAGAAGACGGCAAAAATGAATCCGGAGCGGTTTTACTCGCATCAATCCTGCAACCAGGACTCTTCCTGCTTGCATTAAGCGGGATTTATTTTTACATTTATGAAGAAACAGTTGTTTGTCTTACAACGTTACTTAGCATGACGACGCTAGTGCAGGGATCAGCTTTTATTACAGTGATTTGGTAACAGATGCAGATGTAAATGAATACACCTTAGAACAGCGTTTCCCGTCTTTCTGCTTTTAGTATCACATCGTGCCATTTCAAATGTCCTTTACAACTCCCTGCTAAGGAAACCCATTTGCATCATTCTCTGCTTTAAAGACCGTCTTTGGTGAAGTAGATTTCACAGGCAGTGTAGTGAGGGTTTCGTAGGAAATTGGCTTTCTTTCTTCACTTTGTTGTATAAAAGGTTAAAATTTATTTCTGTTTGATCGTGCACACCTCAAAGATGTCCCCTGCAGGCTCTGTCTGCTGGCAGTTAACATGAGTTTAAAGAATGCTCTCTAGGCCATTTTGCAGTGAGAAAGTAGTAAGTCTTACATGGAAATGCAAACAAAACCTTTAAAGCTTTTGATCTTCTTGGGGACTTGATGAAATCTCTTGAGCAAATCGAAGGATTACATGCAACAGCAAATATGTACAAGTATAGCAAATTAACTGTAAATGATACAACTAATCTAAAATGGAAGTATAAGATATTACTGTCTTATGGCAGCATTTGAACTTTATTTCACTAAAACTCAAGGATACTTTAAAAGAAATGGTAAATGACTATTGACTACAAATATTCATTCACATGCAAAGGCGAATTGCTCTGGGGTTTCTTTTCCTTTAATCTCCTTCTGATTTGATCTACCTTCTAACCTTAATGCAGAGGGACTGAAGGGGGGGACAAGCTGTGAAATTCATACTGCTAATCCCCTGAGGACTTTCTAATCAGACAAGAGCCACCAGGGAGAGAGTTTCCTGAAGGTCTTTTGTTTCCCTTCATGTAAAGAACACAGAGAGCAGGTACTGCTGTGCATGGTACACTGAGACTTTTGCATGGTAAAACAATAACACTTTGAAAGGCAGCTGGATTACCATATCTTCTTGTACTAATTGTCATTCAGAAAGGTGACCTATAAATTTCCCCCTGCTTTGAGCAGAGATGGCATGGTGACCTGGTCAAGCCAGGTTCAAGTGTCATTGATCGGATGATGATGGACAAAGAAGAGCCCTGTGCCAGACATGAATCTACTTGACATTTCACTCATCAAGCACCTTGGGTTTATTTTCTAAATCAGCCTTTTCTCTTGCTTTGCTTACAGTTTAGCAACAGTGGCATGCACAGGCACATCATCTTGTTTGCATCTGGTCACAGCTCTTGGGAGCAGGCGTAAAGGAAGAAAAGCCCATGATTTTCATTTCACATAGCTTTTAAATGAATGGGGTGAGCAGCAGCCAGGACTGATACACTGCGAAACTCACATCATTAAGAACTTCAAAAGAGGAAGACTGTAAACCTTCTCTTGCAGCACCATCAACTAATTTGTCATCCCTGTGGGAATGCTTCTGTTCAAAACACTGGAAAATAATTCACAATCACGATAACCGTTTGAGAAAAAAGTCAAAGCGATCGCCTTTATCAGGCCCTTTTGAAGTTAAATGTATCTAGTTTCAAGACACGTAAAGTATTCTTAATATTGGCAACCATCAAAAAGATCATGCACGGAAGGTTTTGTCTTTTACTACTCTTGTGTTTACAGACAGGATTACAAATCCACCTTCTCTATTGAAATAATGCAATCAAATCTTTCAAACTAGCAGTTTAATTACTACTACTGCTTGAAATGTTTAAGAGGTTTCAGACATTAAGGGCCTGTTTAAGACAAAGTTTTTGCATCTGCCTTTCCAGTTAAACAGGTATAAGCTTGAGTGTGAACCATGTAAGAATAAAGTACTGGCATGTAAATGATCTGGTTTAGCCACATATAAAACATTTGTCATTGAAGCATATTGCTACTGAAAACACAGTGCGGTTGTTCTTTTCCCATGCCAACACAGGCGTAGTTCTATTAGGATAAAAGTGCTTCATTTCTGTATGAACAGCTGACAGTCAAGAAGGGGAATGGACCGCAACAGTCCTGCGTCAGAAGCAGGGAGCGTGCCAGCCTATCCATTTCAATATAAAATATCAGTGGTAAGAGTTACATGAACAGTTCCTGCCGGTGTGAGGTGCCCACCCCAGGGTGATGAGGTGTGAGAGGTCCAGCTGAGTCTTAGGGGAGTCAGAGAAAGCAAAGTGCTTCTGCTTATCAGAAGATGACTCTGTCCTCTAAAGCAGTCTGAGCCCTGCAGAGTGCAAAGGCTTTTCAGCACCGATTTGTGCTGTTGAGATGACACATCTCTCTGGGACCTCCTCGTGGCTGGCTAGGAGAGATATCTGAGTCAAGTGCTCTTAGGCACTGCTCTCTCCCTCGCAAGCTCGCCATGACGGCTGAGCCTGCCACGCGCTATCATTCCCAGCAATGACAGCAAGTGTTTGGCTGGAAATATGGATGAATTCATGCCAAGTTCGATGACTTAAAAAAAAAAATTGGAGAACAGTCGAGGCATTTTATGTTGTTCAATGATGTCTTAATTTAACAAAGAAAGCGAAGGTCTAATACTCCCTTCCCTGAACACTGGTGCCAAAATAAAACATCTTAATTATACAAAGTTTACTCTTGTTTGGCATATTTTATTTTTTTGGAGGATATATCTTCACAGAGAAAACAGAGAACACTTCTGGGCGATGTAATATTTTCATTCAGCTTGAAGACTATAAAAGAATCTTTTTCCAGCTCTGCTAATGCGAATACTTGGATGTGTTCTTTCTACTACTACATTACTATAAAGATATTCCTGAAAGAAATTAAAAAATCAGATATACCTAAGAATGCAGAAAAACGGTGTTTGGTGAGTAGTGTTGAGCAAGAACAGACTGACTAATAGGTACGGGATGCTAGAAGAGCAATCCGGAAGGCACTGGGATTGCTGATTTAATCATATAACTTACCAGGTGAAAGAGAGGGAGCATTAATTCCCTGCCTATTTTTCCAGCTGCCTTTGGTAAATACACAATGATCACGCCAGCCAAAAAGAATTTGGAAAAGAGGGCTGGGCATAAGGAGGCTGCAAGTCAAATACAGTGTGAGAATGATGCAGTGATTTGGGAGCATCAAGGCAGAGTGTTGGCATAGCCTGCTCGAGGATCTGCCAGTGTTTTTATGAGAGTGAGCTATCAGCTCACATCATGTGGAAAATGGAACTTCCCACCACTTATCCTAAAATCCACTCACTGTTCTTTCCTTGCCAATAAGTCATGCCCTATTTCTGTGTTGCTGATGTTCACCTTCCTCAGCTCCTCTGGTCACGCGTTGCTGTACTGAAGAATTACCTGCATCCCAACCCCAAATCTAGCTTAACATTCAGACTCAATTCACTAGGACAAATTCCTACAGCTCCAAAAAGAATCGTATTTCCTGGATTATTGTGTAAATATTGGCCACAGTGAATAAAAATAAAACTTGCAGAGCAAACCTGGTTGAAGGCAAAGCAGACTTTGTATGGAATAATTCTGTTTTGCATTAAACCTTCACTATTTTCCTTGACGTGTGTTTTTATTGTTACATTTTAAAGAAATTCTGGAATTAAAAGCTATAATTAGAAAGTAGAGAGACCCCAAAGCAGAGGCCTAGAAGGACTATATCACCCCATAGACAGCTCTCAACTTGTCCCCCTTCCCTCCAAAGCAGCTCGTGAAGTAACATTGCAACCCGGCTGCTTCTCTCCAAATTTCTGCAAGTACAGATAATAAAAAGCCAGGAATTTCCCATCTTTGCTTATGAAAAGGAAGTTTCCAAGATTGGAGTCCCTGATAAACGGAATGGCCCCTCTCTAAGCCGCCTTATTACTTCCGTTTTTTTTTTTCCCCAGGCTTTGAGTACAATAAAATATTTATATGCATCCTGGCAACAGCCCAATGCAAAAACATTACACGGCCAGTTCTATTGATTTTAATGCCTGTGGAAAAGATGGCTACCCATGTGAGTAAAAGCCAAAAGCAAGAGCTCAAATTATAATCTCTAATATTTTAAATATGTATAAGAATTCTCATGTAATGACCTTATATCTTTTCAAAATCCTTTTAATTATAGCCTTAATATATGGTCTCATCCTGATTTAAAATCTTCACGGAATGATCCTATCCATGCTGAAGGGCGTCTCTGTGTTACAGTAGGAAGCAATCTTGCTTGTACCATTTCTGCATGGGTTTCCACATTTGCAACCATTACAACCCTCTGGATTTTAGAGGGGCTATATATAGCTCTTCTCCTCTGATTTTCTCCTTTGGATTGTAGAATAAATGCTCTGCAAAACATTCCACTGTCTAATTTTAGAGCAAAACCTGAAGTCTACAGAAAAAGGGATATTTTTTTTTACTGGCTGAGAAAATTAAAAAAAAATCAACAACTAAACGACAAATGAAGTCAGGGCACTTGCTAAGTACATTTTGCTTTTCTAAAAAGACACATAAACAATAACCTTTCACAGCAAGTCTGTACTTAAAGTCATGTTGGGAAATGTATATAAATTCTCATGCAAATTAAATAAAATGATTCTTAGGGCTGGTTTGTCTGAATAAGCAGCAGCTATATCAGCTCTGAAAGGGAAATTTATCTGGAGGAAAAATTATTTTTGCCAAAACGATTAAGCATTTGGAAGATGACCGTCAAAACAGAACTGCAAACTTTCTTGGTTAAAATCTTTATTGATTAAATTCCTGTGGAAATATTCATAGGATGAAGACATAAACACATTTTCTATTCCACAATGCAATAAAAAAATAAATCAAATATATCAAAATAACATTATGGGTAAGTGTAAATTTCAGTCAGACCTGATGATACAATAAATTTCATGCACAGGAGAAAAATTAGGATATTATATTTAGGAAGCATATGCTTCCTAATGTTGCATTTAGGAAATACGCATTCTTTTAAAATATTTATTTTCTGAAAGGATTCAGAAGTATTTTGTAGAAATGTAAATTAGGCATAAAATGGCGAAAGGCTTTTTTAAAAGGGCTTTTTCAGCAGCTGTAGATGTGTCACAAGACATGAGACGTGCTGCTCTCCACTAAGACTCGAAGCAGAACAAAGCAACAGACAGGAGGTGTAAATAGAGGGAGGCATATGAAAGATTCGTCTTTGCTTTTGGTATAAAATAACAAAGCTGGTTCTTCCATCAGATTTTTGTCACCGAACAGAGGCGCAAACTCCCCTCACTGCTCCTGCAGGCCAGGTTTTCTACGTGTAGTTCAACTGCATGACATTTTTGAGAAGTCCAAACAGCACCTTTGAATTTACCTTTTAAGAATCATGGTGTAAATGAGTTACTAGGATTGTCTGTTGTTACTAGGATGGAAGTGCCATCATCTAACCTTGGATCACTTGCCAACTTGTGTAAGAGCTCAGATTTGGCTGCACGAATTCCTGAGATGTGCTACTGCATTTGTACTTCTATGAATCAAGTAGCTTTTATTTGACTGGAATCAATAAATTGAAAATATGTTATTCATCTAAGTTACTACTTAACATGCTATTTTTCAGCAGAATCAACAGTCTTATCAGCGTATGTAAACACACTGTGACTGTATCACCCACAGAATGCGGTAGCGAAGTGCCTGTTATTTAGATACCATTTCCTTAATAGCAAAGTTACATGGAGAAGGCCACTCACAGCTTGGCAAAAGTTGTTTTGTTTAATTAGTAAGTTTTGCTTGATTTTACAGATCTTGTAGGAAAAAAACCCCAACCTTCCTAAGGAAGTGTGCTGAACAGC
Source organism: Piaya cayana (assembly GCA_013389865.1). Lineage (NCBI taxonomy): Eukaryota > Metazoa > Chordata > Aves > Cuculiformes > Coccyzidae > Piaya > Piaya cayana. Next base: position 157,728 of record WAAB01012360.1, read on the forward strand.
CACCTGGTCCTCAGCTGTTGTGACGTTCAGGTCAGCAGTCACCGTGGCAGCCTGTGAGAGAGTTAATTCTTTCATCTCAGGAAATTACTGAAGGTAGCAGGCTACCCGTAATTTGAAGACATGAGAAATTAAAATATTTGAGAATTTCTGATCTTGGGGGAAATAAGGTTTAGTGCCTCATTCACATTTTTGTCTGACTCGGAAGACAGAAGAATAGTTGGGAGATTGGGAGGAGGAATATTTATTTCAATTAAGTTTCAGCCCAGCTTGGTTTAATACTAGTGAATTCAGCACAGAAGAAAGACCATTTGTCTACATATTAACAAAGAAAAGGTGCACCTGCTCACCCCAAACTCTTGTATTCATCCTCTATTTATAAAATTAGGCTCAGCTGTTTTAAATGAAAAGATTTTAAGGACTGAAAGTATGTATAAAAAACGTCACTTCTCCAACATGAAGCTTGACTCTAACCAATAGCTCATCTCACCACTGCTTGACTAGAAGATTGTTCCTTCCCTGGCACTGACACCACCACCAACTTAAAAGCTGTTCCAGCTCTTCCCTCACCAAAGCACACAAACATGACCATATGGTACGAAGAAATGTAATCGCTGTGGAGAAAGGAGACCAACAGGCTGTTTTCATGCTCCCCATGGTCAGCAACCGCTGAAAAGCAAGTGCAGCTTTAATCCTCAGCCAGAGCTGTACTTCTCAGGGGCACAACTGGTCTCTGCTCACAGCACAGACACCTGAAGGGGTGTCATGACCAACGAGAAGTGAAATGAAGTCTACTGGCAGCACACAGGTTGGGTCAATCATTATAAAAAATAGATTGCAATGCTGCGTAACATTTTAACCCAGATTAGATAATGTTAGAGACATCTTTTCTTAAAAAAGGTAATTTTAACTGGAGATTAAGGTGTTGACCACTTATAAGGCAATTAAAAAAAAAGGTTTTAGAACTGTTTGTGACACTCTAGAAACAAACACGTATTGAACCTAAATATTCTTCATGTATAAAATATTTATGAAACAAAGTCATGCATGCTTAGCATATTTGTATCCAGTTCACTGGGGACAGTGTTCAAAACCAGCTTGTTCTGAAAATATTACCAAATTAATCTGGCGATGATCACTGGAAAGTTTGTTTGAGAGCTTAGCTATGCAAGCTGAAATCACTAGCAGCAGAATAAATCTTGAATGCTGACTTATTCAGAGCACTTTCTATGCCTCCGTTCTAGGATATTTCTGCCTATAAATTGTGCCGTTCTGCTCCTGCCATCCCGCAACGCCTGTCTGGATCGTGTAGCCTCTGCACACACACACATGTAGGAGCACTTTGTGTATTTAAGGAGATGATGATGTGCTGTGGATGTGGATGTAGCAGGATAGAGGATGGCTTCCCCAACAACTCTCCTCTATGCTCTTCATGAGCTCACTGCAATGCCTGTTTCCACTTCATTAGCCGTACTAACTTCAGCATTATGGTTTTTGACTTTTGTGGTAAGCATTTTCTTTCCTGTTCTATTGTAGAGTGAGGAAAGAGCTGTCTGATAAAACATGAGGCCCCTCCTTCAGTTCTTCCTTCCCAGTCATCTGCAGCAGAGCCACACAGGAGAACTCCAGCGCGTCAGTGCAGTTCATGTCGTTTATGCTGCTTGTTCAGCATCTGCTAAAACAGTCTCTGAGTTGGCTGTGCCCACACGATGCCTCCACCAGATAAACCTTGTACAACAAGCACTTCCTCAGCCACTCCCTCAGACGTCATTGCTTAGGCTTGATCAGGATGGATGCAAACATCAGCAGGTGTCTTAAGAAGAGATTTTATTTGAGGAAGGGCAGAAGTGTAGTAGCATCCTCAAAGGAGAGGAAACTGATTAGAGCACAGGCTTTCCTAGGGAAGAGACAAACACAGATTCTTGTTTGATAAACTTTATTGTATCTCCTGTAATGTGGTTCTGTTTATCTTTCCCCTTATGGCCTGGCAGGAAGTTTGGAAGAACAAAAAAACTCCACAATAAAACTGTTTCTTCCTGTTGTTTCTGTTTCAGAGGCTGACATACTAGAAGCAATCCTCCATTTGGGAGAAAAAGGCTTTGTCCTGGTTTTTGGAAAGGAAAGGTGTTAGAGCTAGCCACACACTTCTCAAAAATCATGCAGGTACAGATGCTGTGCTTCCTCTGTTTTGTGTTTGCTTCTAATTGTTTGGAATTTCTTTGAGGAAATGTTGATTATTGTAAAATTCTCAAGTAAATAACCTTTATGTCTTTTGCTGAAGTATCCTCCTGCCAGTGGGACAAAGAGGTTTAGCTTAAAAAAGAAAGAAATAAAATTAAAGATTCTCCTGGCTGATTGAAATTGAGATTTGCTTGATTTAAAGTGATCCCCAAATGATCAGGAATTACCTGAGCAAATGGTTTTTAGCAAAAAAATCTCTGCGAAGCCTTCATTCTAAACAAAACTAGGGCAAAACCAGGACTGCTCCCTCTTTTTAGTTTTAAAGCTGAGATAACAGAGCAGGTGGTAGACTTAAACCTAATAACCTAAGATAATGAACTGCATTTTCACGTTATGTGAACAGGGGAGAAGAAGCCAGCAGATCAGAGACTGCTTAATTGCTAAGAATCCTCACACTATTTCTCTCTCAGACGTTTCAATCTATAACAATATCTGGGCAATTTCTATTTTCCTTTTCTCCTGTTCTGGTTTCATCCTTGAACGCTTTTGAAGCAAGAAGATATTCAAGCATCAAACCGTTATTTTTTTTAAGGACAAATATAAAATAAGATGTCGAAAAAAATACCCCTTGGCATTGTGCTCTCTAAAAGCCAAAATAAAAATTAAGGTGATATTATGAAAGGATAAACTACTCAGCTGTATGTTATAGACAAATCTTGTTCTGGTATTCTATCAGTCCACCAGCACCTTGCTAGGTGCGTCCTGACTAAATGCTGTTTTAAGGAAATAAAATTAAAGAAATCATTGAAAGTGCGTTGTATCTGTTCAATTCAGGGCCCTAGTAATCAACTTCGGACCCCCAAGGTCACTTGGCCTGCTTGTGATTAAAACAGCAACTTCAGCGCTCGGTATTGTCCTACGGCTGTGGCAGGTCAATGGAAAAATGTTCTTTAAACACCATAAGCATCTGATTGTGCAATACCTAAATCAGCGTCATTGATTATTCACAGTGCTGGACCGCTCAAAGCTGTGGAAGTAATTAGGGCTTTTTGTGTGGATTATCCACTGAGAAAAGGTCAAATAACTACAAACAGTGCCAGAAAACAGGAGTCACCAAGGACTTCAGCCTCCGTGATCAGTTAAGAAATGCTAAAGCAGGGTTTGATAATGATGTGCTTATGCCAGGTTCTACAGGATTTGATCGTTCTGTCATAGAAATCCAATGTAGCATGAGTGATGGCTACTTTTTCCCTTGAAGCTTGCTTCAGGTCCCTGATGCCCATCAAGCAAGTTTGTCAGTGAAAATTGACCGAGAAGAATTTAAAAGGCAGTTTCTGTTCCAAGGGGAAATGCACATACATATACAAATATATATATATATGTGCGTCTGTAAATGCCTGCTCAGTCATTTTACACACATGCTTTCTAGTTTAGATCCAAATACTTGTTTTGTTCCATCTTTTTTCCTCTCTGAAAAACTTGGCTGACTGGCCATGTTGCACTTGCTCACAGATTTTTGCCAAGATACCCCCCCCCCCAACTCTCCAAATGGGAAGTCTGTACAAAGAACAGCCTTCTGCTAATGACTCTCTCCCTACTGAAATGTGAGAAGCAATAAAAGAAGTCCCTAGTTTTTGTTACAGCATTTCCAACGTTTGCTGAGTTTACAGGGGTACTGCTACTTAGCAACACCTTGTAAATTTAATTGCTAAGCCAGGGTGTACAAAGCATTCCAGTTCCATATGGGAGTCATTCTTTACAGACCTTCTTCCCTGGGAGCTCCCAACGTTGTAAATCTCTTCCCCTTCTCCCATCTCCAAATTGCGCTAACACTTTGGATGATTAGAGCTGCAGCAGCGATCAACATTTTCTCCTAGTCATTCCTTTCCATTGATCATTTAAATGAGGGATTATTCTCATTTTAGCCAATGGATCAATCGTTTAAAACAATAGATGGAGGTTAGCTCAGAAAATTCGTGCCTCAAGTCGAACACATACAGGCTGTCCTCCTTGCACAGGGGAAAAATAACTTTACATTACCTGGGCTGAGGGAAAAAGCCAATGAAAGAGCATACACAGCAAAAGAAAATTTAAACAAAAAAAACGAAATAGCAGTATGCAGATTTGGCCAAGTAAAGGCAGAGTCTTGTAGTGTCTGTAGTGAAAATGCAGGAAGGGAGAGCAGGAGGGTACTAGACAGATGGAAGCGATAGGGGCAATTCAAAGCCTTCTGGTTTCTGCTTCACTGTGTCTTTCAAGTGTACAATGACCACTCGAGGTTTTTTTTTAATGGAAATCTTACGGCACCGTCAAGGGAAGTAGAAGACTGACAAATTGTTGACAGGCTGAGCACTCGAGCCGTCTTGTAGGACTCGGTGGATAAAGAGCATGGAGAGATGGATAGTTCCCCTAGGCTCACCACACATCTAAAGGTGGGTATTTAGGTATTTAGTCCTTAGACTCATGGTTTTGGCAAAAGAAAAGAAATTGTCCTGGTAGAGACAGCATTCTTAAAGCTAACAGGAGGGTTTAGGTTCTTTAAAATGTCTGCTAAAATATTATTTGAAAAATCTCTGTGTCACTTTTATCTTAGGACCCCCATTGCACTAAAACATTAATGATGCAGAATAAACACTTAATTGCAACAACTTAAGATAGGCCCAGTGCTGTCAGGTAGGATTGCAAACTCAGTCTTATATTGATACAATAAATTCTACAGGGTGATTCACTTACCTTAGTGTTCTTAAATTTGTTGTGTATTCATCACAATATTAGATATCAGGCCCATGGGCTTTGCAGATTTCTGGAATAATTTTATTTGGGTTTTTTTTAATTATTATTTTTTTCCCCCTTTCTTTCCAAGGAGACAAAGCAGGTAGCTCAGGTACAAAGCAGGAGTGATGAACAGGCAGAAAGTCATAACAGGCAGAGTCAGCTATACCGCTTTGCCTCAAGCAAGCAGCACTGTCGTGTCTCAGACACATCACAAAGCAGCAGTACTCTATGCAGGAGGGTGTCAGCACCTATTCTTACAGGTATCCAGCTGCAGAAAGTTAGGTGAGGTCAAACGGATACAAAACATAGAGGTCCCTGATTCACAAGCTTTTCCACAACTCCCAGAGCCCTGACATGCTGAGGAGGTTGCGGGAAGACTAAGACAGCGGCGCTGGGCTGAGCTGCATGGCAGTCCTGCCTGGTGGGTATGTTCTGAAGGAAGAGAGAATTTTATATCCCTTCACTGCCTGCAGCTTCTTCTGCACTGTGTCCAAATACTCAGGCAAGTAACGAATATGTCTTAGAGCAGACTTTCCATTCCAGGGTGAATGTGGAAGCTGTTGTGTTCTGCATTTAATCCTTACTGGGATTAGCAGCCTTATTGCTATTTGCTATGTGACTGATAGGGAGATTTCACTATGGCCCTTTTATCACCCATACACAACAGAGACGATTTGAGTTCTGGCAGTTGCCACTATTTTAGTCCGTAAAAATAGAGGTACTGCTTAACTATCTCATCATATTCTTATTTTATTTCCCACTATGACTTATACAGTAAAACTTTATTGTAACATATTGTAAGTTAAGGTATATAGCTCTTCTATCAACAGCTGTATTCTGATTTGTAGTCTAATAAGCTTTCTTGCTGCAGATTTCATGTGTACAGTTGTGTTGAGGTGTAATGTATTACTGCAGCTCTTTAAAACTCAGAGCAATAAGCTTTCAATTAGCTTAGAAATAAAACATCTAGTTTTCCTTACAATAAATCTTTTGCTAAGCGCTCTACATCACATATTCAACAAGGAAATAATACATGTCGTTCAGACTAAGGGTTATTGTACGCTGCTGAGGGAAACATGAAATTCTGGAGGTTTCATCAGTCCTGTGAAATCTCGCAACATTGTAGGTGTACAAATTAGAAAAGGATGTAATATGTGACTAATGACACCTCTTGGGATATTCTTTGAGCCCATATTTACTGTTATGATCAGTAGGTTCATTTACGCTGCAGGAGTTGAAAAGTAATACTAAAGTAGAGTGAAAAACACCTCTGAGTTCATTAGAGGTGGTTGTAATTCAAACTCAGGAGGCATTTCTTTTCTTCTCTGTCATTCTTCATATTACTGGAAATATAGTGCTTGAACTTCTAATAAAAGCATTATACACGATCACATATCTACAGTCCCTGCAAAACACGTTTACACTTCGACATCTGCAGCAGTGCCACAGTCTGAGCAGAACCCTAATTCACCCCAGATGTCTCCTTAAAGGAAATACTGTAGTAGGGCTGGCTACTGTTCATGATAATTTCTGAGCATTGCCTTTATTACTTGGAAATAGTTAGATTTTTCAAGTGTCACAGATATCTGCAGTCACTTTTTTTCTTGTTTTTTTTTCCTTCCTGTGGAGGGGAAGACTATACCACGTGCTCAAATATGAATAGCGATTTTGGTAATACCCCTGGAAATGTCAGTTGTTGACTATATATCAGCTTCTACCCATCAGCTGCACTATATAACAAGGATTTCATTATATGCAGTCTCTGCACAGCAGAAGGCTAAGCACCAGAGCACATGCTTGTGCCGGTATTGTATCAGCTCTTGCTTCAAGTGATCTCAGAGTGGCGTGTCAGAGCTCTTTATCCACACTTCAGTCAGTATTTCACCGACTCAGAAGTGTGCCAGATGGTTTGCAGTGTTCAGTGACGCTAACTTCACAGCCAGGTCTGTGGTGAATGAGACTCCATGAAGACTGGTCCCCAAACAGCTCCCTCCTTTTCAGATAGGCTGGTGTGGATGAGGGGCTCGGCAGTCACCCCAGCATTGCTGTAAGGAGGGAGACAAGCCAAACAGAACTGTAGAGATTCACAGTACTAGAAGCACTAAGAAGAGTTGAAAACAAAGCATGCTTCTAGGGAAGGTTTTCCCCAGGTCTAGAGTTTATAGACATGTAGGTTTCACTGGTCTAATTCATACCTGCACAAACTCTGACCGTGCTTTCCATACTTCGGAGTGTTATCCAAGAGTCCGTAAAGACTGTGGTCAAACTATGGACGACACAGAACCATAGAATGGTTGAGGTTGGGAGGAACCTCTGGAGATCATCTAATCCAGGACTCCTGCTAGGAGCTGGGTGACCTGGGGCAGGTTCCTCAAGATGTTGCCTAGTTGAGTTTTGATTATCTCCAAAGACGGAAACTCTGTGACCTCTCTAGGCAACTTGCTCTAGTGTTTGAGCCTTCTTCAAGCTAAATTGTCCTGTCTTTCAGTTTTCATTCTCTCCCTTTATGTCAGATACTTCAGTTCTTTAATAAACTTCACGGCCCTTTGCAGGACTTGCTCCAGGATGCCCATGTCTCTTGTGTACAGAGGAGTCCAGTACTGGACACTGATGTGGTCTCACCACTTCTCAGAACAGGGTAATAATCACCTCCCTTGTACTGTTCGGCTTGGTGTCCACAAGGATCCTGAGGACTTTTTCTGCAGAGCTGTTTTCTGGATGGTTGGCCCCCAGTCGGTGCTGGTGCATGGGATTACTCCTCCTCTGGCTGAAGTGCAAGACATGGGAGTGTTTATATACAGAGCACATGGAATATTAGTCATTGCATAAATATGAAGGCTGTGACCTCTTTGAGACAAAGAGAAAGGAAATGTACAAGATGTATTTAAAGCATGTAGCATATTTTTTAATCCTTCCAGCCTCATTTTCAGCCCTCTTCTCCCACAGTGCCCAGGGCACTTGCTAAAACAAAGCACTCGATGACTTAATGGACAGTTCAAACTTTGTGGAAAATAATTCAAATAATTCTTCACTGTTCATCTTCTAATTTGAAAAACCACAGATGTGAAAAAAGAATTTAATCTCCCATTAACGAATACCAAATTGAAACCTTTCTGAGTGGATAAAATTGAACATGGTTGCTTCAAAGTAAAAGTATAATGGAAGCAGCTTTTCTTTTTTTTCTTTTGTAGTCTAACACCTCTCACATAAGTATTTTTAAAAATAAGTTAAGATCATGCTCTGAATTTCACAAAATACAATCCAGTGGGGGAAGATGGGGAGAGGAAACAATCAGGGAGAGAGGTTGAGCTGACAGTGCAGTTTCTTTGCAGTGACAACCACGTGTATTCATAAATATTTTACAAGTGTAGCTTTCAGTCCAGTAAATTTAACTGCCACTTTAATGCAGCTTGCAAGTTTATAACCTGGACATTTGTGCTTTGTGAATGTCCAGTGTTCTGCAGATGATGACAGTAAAAGGTATATATTTTGAAGGGTTTTCTCCTTTAGAGTGCTTTCTAGCTGTAAGACTCTCGTGTTATACAGCACCTGCGCTTCTTGTATAATACCACAATTTATCAACTACTCACTCCATTGAAAGATGTCACAAATATTCCATTCATGACATACTCCATGCTGGCCATTAATGGGGCAGAGTCTTTTCATGTCCAAGAGCACCACCGAGTCAGCTCAGGAGAGCTGCAGAAAAAGTGGCATCTTTTTAACATTTAGTGCATTTTATTGACGCTACAGAGGTTCTAAAACAAAAATGATTGAAATAAATGTTGTAATCAGAACCAATTATGAAAAAAATGATTGCAGTTGACATTCAGAAATGTTATCGAGGTTGCAAATACCACTACTCAACATCAAGACGTTCCCACAAGTCAGTGTTAAAATCAGTTGTCATTTGGAGAGCTTAAATAGAGTTCAGGAAATGGTGTGGATCTTTCCACTTACTTGGACAAAACAGGGAGAGAATGACAAATGATATCCTGAAAGGAAGATGACATTGTTAAAGGGCAGACCAGAAACAAAAAAAACCTAAAGAGTCTAGAAATGTGTGGAGAGAAAAGCCAACTATACTGGACTTGGTGAGAGCAAATGCCACAATCACCTTATAGAGCAGAGGTGTTTTGTATCGAATCTCTTCATCTGGCTTCTGGACCCTGACATTATAATGACAGGAATAAAGAAAAAGTAAAGGTGAAAGCAATAAAAAGTAAGGGAGAACTTTCTTCTGGAAATTTCTAATCTATTGTGAAATCTAATTTGCCCTGATCCTGTACTGAAACTTCTTTTAATCTTTCACAAGAATTACACTCTTGGCTGCAAAACCAGCTAGCTGTCATGTTATGGGAGCATTAAGCCCATGGCAGAGGATGTGGTTTGATTCAGCTTGTCTTCCCTGCAGCTTCTTCTGATGGCAGTGTTGCAGAGCTTTTGATGAGAACATCTTTGACATATTCCTCAAGCAAAGCCAATGATAAACGCTCCAAGTACAGCAATCCTCCCCAGTTCAGGTATGCACCGTACGCATTTCCCTCTACAAGCCAAGGTGAATTTATGCCCATGGACAAATACTAGACAAAAAAGCTGTCTGCCAGTCGAGTTGATGGCTGCTTCCTTGACTGTTTTCTGCCAGAGTCGAATCTGGTCGATACACACAAATCTGTTTAATTCTTGTAGCAGGTAGCAAGGTGGTGCTTCTTAGGCATAAATTATACTTCTCAGTGAAATGAACTGCATACTACAATTTTTTCTGTTGTTGTTGTCTTTTGCATACAGTCACCATAATCCTTTGCAGCCAGTTACAATCAAAATCACTCTGGATTTGCTCTTCTAGATGACTTTGGTCTGAAAATTAAGAACCCTATTAAGTGCAGATAGTTGTATCCATTGTTCCTAACAAAAGGGATAAAAGCATTTAAGTGCTTGTTGCAGAAACTCAGGAAAACTGCTTTAAAACTGATTGAATCAATTTCCCTTTACCTTGTTACATCTGTCCTGAACAATTTTAGAGCTCAAACCAAGTAACTCCAATCCATGACTCTGACATTACATTCATACATCTCTCACTTCTCTCTGTTCCAAATGTTCTGCTGCACATCCCACAGGGCTGAGCTTTCCAAGCTAGAGATGAGCCACCTGAGAGAGCATCATGTTGGAACATGAAATTCAACCTTTCTCCATAAAAGTTCCCAAGCTACTTTACTTTCTCACTCTGTATTGCATAATTTTGTGCTTAAGTTTTTGCCTTCTAGATGCAAGAAGAGAAGAATGTTTAATTTATATAGCGCTTGGCGTCTTGTAAGTGCAATAGAATAAAGATGCAAGGATGCTATGAGCCTCCCACTAGGTTTTCCATTTAGGCACAGGTATGTCAGGTATTCCCTAAGTGTGTTGATGAGTTTAAAAAGCAAAATGACCAAAAAGCAGATGACATATTCTAATACACCTCATCATCTTATATGCCCTGACTTGCAAAAATGTAGACTTCTCAGTGCCTGTGATTCCTGTGAAATTTCCTTCTGTTACTTAAATGAATGTGAAAATATTGCATCTGTACTTTACTGTCAGCCTCAAGCTTTCAAAGCAGGTCTCACTTCTTTCAAATGTTCCAGGAGGTGGGAAGAAAGAATGTTTGCATCTATGCGGGGACTCCCCCCTCTGCTGCTACAACTCTTAATTTTTCCTAAAACTTCTTTGAAAACCTTTCTGGATTTGATTTATTTTTCATCCCAGTTTCAGATAGATACAGGCAATAAGCAATATGCCCTCTGCTTGCTCCTTTCCAATCTTGTATGCACAGTTATTAATCTTCATAATGTTTCTCAGACAGGTCTTTGTTCCCTAATGACTCCAGGCACACCTTTGGGCATATTAGTAGGCAAAACCCCTGGTGTTTTTAAGGACAGATTTCCCACAGTTTAGTTTACAAAGCATGTTCTGAGTGTTTACTTAGGCACTTATTCAAATTTGGACCTAGATTTTTAAAGGTAGCCTTCAGTGTTGCATGTTTTTTGACTTTTTAATATTTATTTTGAGCATTTAAGACCCTAAGTTTTGGTATAAGTCAAAGTCACTGAAGTTGTCCGAGTCCATTTGTAAAGTGGGCCTGCCCTGTGTCAATCATTTAAGCTTATGATGTGGAGTGTATCAATGTCCAATTCCTTTTGAAAATGCTACAGAAGTGGCACAGAACTTAGACTACTACCTGCCATGTTGACAGTTTCTAGAGTTGTAATATTTTTATTTCAGAAAAATTAATAAATAGAAACTATACTTCATGTATATTTCATATGCTTCAAATGAGTGAAAAACTACTGCAATGGAAACAAATCCTGTAAGTTTAGCATCAAAATAATTGTTTTGCATCTAGAAGTGTAAGTTGTGCTAAATAAAAACCAGATTTGGACAAGACTTTGAAACAGAGGTTCTTCTACCTCTAGTTAAACTGTAATACGGTATTTTGGGGTTTCGGCAATGCAGAACATGCTATACAGATCCAGACAACGTTCTTCTAGAGAGGGGACTTTGGGCTTAGTGATTTAAAAAGGGTTGACCACAAAATTAAAATTTTACATTTTAAAAAGTGGTTTGAAGTTTTATTTTCTGGGTTTTTTTTCTTTTATTATTATTATTCACGCACCATAGAAAAAGCAGGGAAAACAACACAGACACATTATTTGCTTGTAGACAATGAAACGCACTTAGAGAAAGCATGGGCTTGTATACACAGAATTTTGAATCTTTCATTGCTGATGATTTATTGCCCTTAAAATTGTATAAAGACAGTGTCTTAAGACGTAATGGTTTGGGATTTCCTTTGCTCAAGAAAGAGAAAAATGACCCTAAGTAATTCTGGTTTTTTTTTAAAGAAAACCACTACAGTGAAATACTGTTGCATTTCACAGGCACGATGAAACAGATTTTACAAAAATAATAACATGCTTTGATGGAATTTTTCCATGTGTCCTGTGTCTGAGTAAAATCTGTTCCATGTACTCAGTGATCAGCAAGGTCTTGCCCAAGAGATCGCAGCTCCCTCTCAAAAGCTAAAACGCACCTCTAACTGTCTAGGTTATTATTTTGAGCACTTTAAATCAGGAACTAATTTAAGCAAGGCAAAAAGTCATTAGGATTTGTTTTATTTGGAAAGATCATAAAGCCAAAAGATAGAATCTATACGGAAAAAAATATAGATCTCTCAGATTTGAGAAAGAGACTTTCAAGAGAATGATGGGAATACGCGGAAAGTGCCTGCAGGATGAAGAGAAGAAACTTAATAATTTTAAAACTGGTTAAAACCACAGAAATTCTTTAATTAACTTGTATCAAATGAAGTGTTTCCTAGCTCCCATTCAACACTCTGTTGGAAATAAGGTACAGAATTCCCCATGTAAAGGGGGACTCTCTGCCATTGTTCTAAGTCCACTTTGCAAGGAGGCAGTCACAAAGAACAAGGAAGGCAATTAAAATCTCATTATATGATCTCAAACTCTGTGAGAGGCCCTTCCAAAAAGCAATTTTGCAGAGCTGCTAGGTCACTTTGTTTCTGGTTTTCCTTCTGATCATCTAGTTGGGCTCCAGCAACAGAATAGAGTAAATGCTGCAGATATAATCATGTTTCTTAGATACTGCTATTTATATGCATACTGTGTTGTCTTCTTACTGGTAGATATAACTTCTTGATTAGCTAGTAGATTAAAAAAAAAGGCAGCATTATTCCTTAGTCCTATTAATTAGAATCAAGGAATGAATTAGTCAAATTTATGGAAGTCTTAACCTCTACAAGAAAGCATTCTTTCACTATGCTTCATCTGAACATAATTCATTGGACAGTATATTAAGCAAATTAATATTTGGAAAAGAATTTATAATTTCCAGGCTAACTCTCTCAACTCTCATCAACAGGGTGATGTCCTCAGTTGAAACAAGGAAATAGCTGCTCCATGGATTTTATTTTATAATTAACAATTAACTTTTTCACCTCCCAGTCCCTGGAAGTTGAATAACACTTCTCTTACTTCTCAGAGCTTATCTTACTGCTTAGGGTAGACTTCCATTGAAAAGGTTTTTCTCTTGTGAGCCAGAAGATGGTCAGCTAGGCAGGTTACACAAGACAAAACTGTATCTCATTCAAGAAAATATAATAGACCAAACTCAATATTTAAACGTTCCTATTAATATTTAGATACTACCTTTTCCTTTATTAATTATTAGTTATGCTACCATGTCCTTTTCCTCCATCCTTTATTACTCAATAGTCTTTTGCCTTGTGGTTTGCAAGGGAGAGGACGTGTTCATGAAGAAAGCTTGTATATGGAAAAGACTGCTGAGCAATTTCTTGGGATGCAGTCTTTGTTGCACATACTGAAACGCCAAGCCTCCTATTGCCTCAATAATTTTCAGTAGTTCACTTTATTAGGCTCCACCTGCGAAGTGAAAAGGAATACGATTATTGAAGAAAGCTTGCTTTTACTTGACAGGTTTCAAGTACCAGATCTAATTATCATGCCATAAACTGACAATTTCAAAGGATAATCTTCTGATAAATACTGTGTTAAAGCCAAGACATTAAATGCATTTTCTCATTATGCCAACTGGAATGGAAACAATATTTTCCTTGCCATGGGCACATTAGAACATGGTCAGGCAGAAGCTGTAACAAAAACAGGTAGCAATTTTATTGTAATTAAAGATAACACATTCAGCTTCAAACATAGAACTGGACAGCAATTCTTGCAGGCAGCTACTATCCACAACGTGTAATTTTAACAGAGTCACCCAAGAATATGGTGTCCTTGGTGCTTTGGATTTGCTTGCACATGTCCATGTATGTACATAATACTGTCTTTGAATGTTTTTGGTTTCAAACTTATTAGAAATGAGAAAATTTTCACAGACACTTAAATTATTTAAAAGTTTATGAGAATATAAAGGTGAATAGGAAAGGAGATCCCATAATTTCTGGACAAAGAAAAGGCTGAAATGTGAGTTCCAAAGTGGTTAAGACCTAGGAGAATCCATGCTGGAGATGGCAGAATCTTTCATATATGCCAGCTTGCAAACGATCCTCCCTCGGAGCTTGCAGTCAACCACAAGACAAAACCATCTGGTTTCAGTAGTCCCAGTGCTCATGAAAATACTAATTTAGAAAGAAGGTGATATATTCTGTAAGATAATAGATCAAAGGCATCTACCTGCTTGCTCTTCCATATACCTGCAAGACCCACATGATGTGGAGACCCTTGCTTGGTAGCCTCCTCTGTCTAGAGAGGCAACTGGGCTGGCAGGACTTCATGTGTCCCTCAGAGAAGGTTTTGCAAGCAATACGCAATAACAGGGATATTCCCTGCAGTGAAAGCAAATAATCTTATCTCCTCAACTGTCCTTTTTGATTTAGGAACAACCAGAAGTGAATGCCCAGCTTGACACCATTACTTATTCTCTATTATGGAAAGCTGATAGATAGACCTAGAAAGCTGTGTGACAAAAGCGCTATGCCTACTAATACACCATCCCCACCACCTTCAGACGAATACAGGGCATGAAACACGACAAAAATGTGCAGTCAGATTCTCCTCCTACTGTCCTGCTTTCAGATAAACAATCTACTGAAGATTTTACTTTGCTAGTGTCGCACAACTTGAAAGAAACATATATATGGAGGACACAGATTGAGAGAGGAAAGGGTAATCTTCTGAGCAATACAGTCTTCTTATCTGTAGGTCATGAAGCCACAACACACAGAATGAATAAATCTTGCCATAGCCCTCCTGATGTAGAGGTGATATAGTCTGAGTCTTCTCTGATGCTGATTCCAGTCCCAGCTATTATTCTTATGTTACTGAACCTTTTAAACAAGAAGTTAGTGATTCAAAGGACTACAGATGTCCATGGTTTCTCCCACTTCATTTCTGCTCTCCAAGTGAGCTGATTTTGCCACAGGAATGAAGGACTTGCCTGCAGAGTTTTCACCCCAAAGTACAGGTTGTCGTGCAGGACAGTGCTGAGAAGCATTGGTGTACTGCATTTATTTAAGACTGTGATAACTGTACTCTAGTACTGTTATCTCTGACTCTCAACCTGTTCACATCCCTATGGGATACATCTCTGTGAAACAATATATACATCTGTGAACTGAGGTTAATACGTAACTCACAAACTTATTTTAGTTTAAACATGTTGATGGTCAGGAAAGATCTAGTTGGTAATTTTGGGAAAGCATCAGTATCTCTTTTACCACGCTGCACTCACACATGTCAATTTTTATATCCAGAGCCATGTCCCATCAGGACAAGAATGTGAAAATTAATTCAGATGACATGCTGTTGGTATGGTGCAAATAAACAGTGTTGTGACATATCTCTAAGGCATTTGCGTAACTGCAAGGTGCAGGTGTTTCCAAGAATCCCTGGCATGGCTTATGAATGTTGGACTATTTAGCTTCAGGCTTTCTGGCCAGAATACACTCCTAGCATTATGTCAAGAAAATAGACATATCAGCTCACAGAATAATTACTAAACTTTACAATATCAGGCAGTGATCACTTTCTGAAGAAGCTACTGATAACTAGGGAGTAAAAAGAAAAATCCTAAGAGAAGGTGATTGCATATATGGAGAGGAACTGGCTATACCTGAGACAAGCAGACCCTTTGGATCAAGTCTCTACAGTAAGCTGGCAGTGCTTTGAAAGAGACAACTCTTTTCCTGCTTCTTGCAGTTGCCATGAATTTACTGGAAGCACTGACTCATGCTTAATTAGCGGTGCCTTGGGTTATTTTGATATTGGTTTCCAGCAATTATAGTATCTGCTATTTTGAAGGCATGCATTATTCTTCAGAATATTTCATTTTAATCCGGCACAGTGATTTTTCTGTAAGATATTGAAACCTGAATAAACTATCTTCTCACAATATCTTATTTTGATTTAATTCCAAGCAGACAAATCTATGGTTGATGAGCTTTCTTCATATAAGTTACTTAATCAAGTAATGGATTGGTTATTAACTAATACACGGAGTTGGCTCCGCACCTAAACATGTCAAAGATAAAGAAATGATATCTATTAGAATGATCGTACAGCTTTCTGTCTCTAAAGAGAAACCAACACTTTCTTTATCTCTAAGGAGAGCAGGAAAGCGTTAATGCTTTAAATCCCTGACAAATCTCCGTGGAAAACATCTTTGCTTGTAGTGTTTGCTCACCACATGGTGCATGCTTCGGAAGGTGCTAAATCAGCAAAACTGCTGAATTTGAAATATCGGGAATGTTCATCTGCCTCTGAATTCAGTTCAGCTATGTGTAAAGATCTTGAATAGAATGTGATGGTATAACAGCAATGTGGAATTGCATATTAAACACACCTAACCTGTCATTAAAAACCTCTAATTACAGCCATCAGATGAGTCCCTGTGCTGCTACTTGTCATGCTCTATCTATGTATCATTTTAATGGGAGAAGATAGTATTTCTGATTATGTCGCTTAATGTACAATGTAGGAAAGTTGTGGCCCTGAACCTGTTCCCATGGAGGTCAACGACCGTTTTGCCATTGTCTTCAATTAGAGGAGGATGTGGTTTTATGACATTAGAGTTTCATTTGCATTAATTAATTTACTTAGTAGGCAATGTAAAACTTGAAAAAACAGCCCTCTGGCTCATGAGTTTGGCACTGTATTTGATACTTTCATTAGGAATAATTACATTGATAAACTTTTGAGCAGAAGTGGGTAAGACGGATCAGCGTATTAGCAAAACCAAGCTCACCAGCAGCTGGTTGGGAAGCCCTGAGACTGCCTTCCATGCCCGAGACATGTTTTCTTTCATTTCTCAGTGATTAGGTCTAGGATGTTGAAGCACGATAGTTTCATACTTTGTGGATTTATATGCCTTCCACTTCATGGGGACATTTGTTCAGCAGACACCACAGAACTCACAGATGGTTTCCAGGTCAGCAGCCTCACAGCGAAGGGCAAGGATACATGTGTGATAAGGTTGAGGTGGTTCTTCACATGATGATTGAAGCCAGGAGCTACCTTTGTGCGAAGATCCATATAGATGTTACTGAACGCAAACACAATCCTGTGGAAAGGCTCTTAAACAGCATGCTTTGATTTCTTAAATTACATGTAACATATCAGTCTTCTTCTAATTTTTCTATCTTTCTAGCTGTTAACAGCACTGGTTATTTTAGCATCAGGCTAATGCCTCGGAAAGATAATAAGTTGCAAAACCAGTGAGGGATGCAGTTCTGCCAAGCTAGCATGAGTGCACTGTGCCAGCTGGTGGAGATGCAGGTCAGTCTCAAGATGCATAGTCTGGGAACAAAGAATTAATAAGAAGTCTATATATAACACCTTTCACAGAAAAGACAGGAATCAAATGATCTTCCAGTGAGCCACTGATAGCCAAAAGATTTCCTAGCGGCTTGCCAGAGGGGCAGTATGACCCAGCACTGGATATACTTGTTTGTGATCTGGTTGGTTTCCACCTACTTCCCCTGTCATCCTGGCAAAGTCACTTCTCCTGGGCACTGCTTCTACAGCCTGTAGGCAATAACTCCTCGTTACCTTGCAAAGCTTCTGTTTTGGTTGGAGTTTTGAGGTGCTTGGTTACCCAAGTGTTGGGAGTTATAAAGTATTAAGCTCAATTGAAAACCCGTCAGTCAGAATTTGAAAACCCATCAGTCTCTGTATTCAGAGCTTTTTATTAAATTAGGAAGAAAAGAAAAGTGAGACAATATTGGCTTGGGGACTGCTTGCCCCCTTTAGCATATTGCTATGATTGTCTTGGAATACTTTTAGCCAGGCACACTGTAGTTTATGGACATTATTGTAAAAATACTTGCTGAGAAAGGCTATTTTATTAATTGAGTAGTCTCACTGTAAACCATGTGATATCCCAGAAGACACTTTATAAATAAAGTATATTTGCATCAGGAGTTTTTCAAGGTTCTCTACTTTACCATGTAATAATTCACAGTTTAAACCAAATCCATCGAGGTGAAGTTTATCAGTTAAGCACCTTAATGAAATGGTATCAAATGCAATTTCTAGTGGAGACAATGAATGCTTCTTATTTGGCATGATATTTTACATGCTAAGTATCACTTAGAAGAAGGTAATTGATGATGTTCTTGTACAGAAAAGGAGTTTGCATGGCAAGAAATGAGCCTGAGATTTTAATCTATTCTTCCCCAAAACAATGTTGAATTCAGATAACAAGAACAGCTTGTTTAATTTGAAATTGTATTATACATTCTAGATTTGTTGTAGTTTGTGGCAATCATGTAAGATTAGCAAAATAATAATAATAATAAGCTGGGAATGCTCTAAGGAAAAATAGTGAATTAAGCAATTTAAGACAAAAATTCATTTGAGGTCTTTTAAAAAGAAAGATGGAGAGTTAATCCCTCTGCATATGATGAAACATTTACCTGTTATTTTGACAATAATTCATAATATATTCATTTTTGAGTGGCTGATTGAAACATGGTTGTAAAGTGCACTTTTACATTTAAAAAATAGAAATAACATAGTAGTTCCTTTTAACTTTTTAACTCTTAGCTTATGGCTTTGCTAACATCTAGTGGAAAGCTCTCAGTATGTCTGTTTGAGAAATGCCACTTATTTAGGAAGTTCTTTGTCTTTATTTCAGCTAAAACACTGGCAATTCAGAGGCTGTGAGCCAGTACCCCATTGTTTATTGCATAAATTTTATTTAGATTTTACCCTGATTTTGATTCAATTCCACTTTAAACCAAACTGACTGCTTCATTTCCCCTGTGAAGGGAAATGTAGCTTTATACAGAAAAGTTTTGCAACTCTGGAAACCCTTTTTTTCCCCCCCTGCAAATCTATCATTACTGCTCCTTCAACAATGTACAGATGAGGGAACCTTTGTACTGCTCACAAAACACATGATACTAGCAGAGAGGAAGACTTAACCTGGTTGTGCCTCAAGCCCTCTGCTAATTATTGTCAAATTTACCTCCAAGTCCTCAAAATAACAATTTTTGCTTGGTTACCAAGGAAACATGTCCATCTATTTATTTCTCCTTAAAATCTGATTGCTATACCTGGCAGATATAGTCTTCAGACATTACCATCTTAAAAACTTTATGAAAAGCAGGTACCTATTTTCTTTGAGGTCTGGTCAACCAGCAGAAGTGTGCTGACAAGCCAAACAGCACAGCAATCCCTCCCGAATTGGCCACAGAAATGCCACCCCTCTCTCACTGACACAGTAAAAGAGCGAGGGAAAAGCACATTGGCTCAGATGACGGAGAGTGTCTTCTAGCATAGGAGATTAAGTGGCATTGCGATAGGTAAAGGATAGAGGATCTTCACATAGAAATGCAGGGGAAGGCATTCTTCATTAGTGTCATTACCTATGGTATAATTTGTTTAAAATATCACCCAGTGCATTATATCATAGTTAATAAAAGGTTAAAAGAACTAGAAAGAACACTAAATTTAGATTAGTGGCTACCTAGATTTTAGCTAATCTGCCTTTCAAATAATAATGGAGAAGTTTTGCTTTTACTTGTGGAAAATGCGACAGGATGTTTATGCAATTTACTCACCTCTGAGTTATTAAGACTCTTCATTGCTCAAAAGTATTAATTAGATATTAAAGTTTTCAGACAGTAAAGAGCAGTTGATGCAAGACCTAATTATTAACTCCAGTCCAACAGAGCTTCCCTATCTACTTCCTTCTTAAAACTATTTTCAGCTGCAGAAGACTCATCAGGGCATCTCTATGCAACTTAAAGAGGCAAAATGGGGAGAGGAAGTCTTCATTCCTTCAGTGTTTTATTTTAAGATGCCTAAGAACAAAGGGCTAGATACATAGTGGTACAAATGAATTTAATACAAGCTGAAATCTCACAACTTTTATTCGGCTGGTTGCATCTACATTTCCTTGGAATTATTTGCACAATGAGCAGCAAAAGTTGTCTTCTGTGGTACTTGGGGAGTTATCTTTGGCTTGCTTTCACAGACTTTAGCAAGACAAGAAGTCCTCTGAAATCTCACACCTGTGCCAAAACTAACTTCCAGGATGTTCCATTCGAATCAATCCGGCTGGAAAATCACCTCAAAACAGGATGTTAGTGAAACTTTCAAGCTTGTATCCAATATAAATTTTCTTAATTTTTTTTAAAAAACAAGACACTGAACTTGATTAGATACAGAATAGATTTTTGTTTAATAAAATACTGGATCTTTCACAACCCTATAGAAACAAATGGATGCTGAGGGAAAAAGAAATGCTTATATAAAAATGTTTAGCATAAGACAGTGTGCTTAAAAAACATAATTAAAATTTATATTTATTATCCTATTGTTTTGATAATGTAAACACCAAACTTTCTTTCCAGAGGTAAATTAAACATTGCTGGAACATACTCAATTACAAAACCAAAGAATGATGCCCTCGTTGCTCCTTAATTGGAAAGGCAAAGACTTCAGCATGAAAAATAATATTTCTGAAGGCTGAGCTGGTAGTCACAATATGGCACATCTGGAATATCCTAGGGGACCATTATTGATCTTTTTTCCGTTCAGCACCTCTCTGTGGTTGTATAGCTTGGAAAACACGGATATGGAAAGGAATGACCTCTTGCCGTGTGTTTTTAAACCTGTTGGGAATTGTTATCCTCAGACTGAGGTCTGAAAATGATAGGCTTACAGAAAGCAACGTTCAGAGCAACACAGCAGCAACCTGGGAAGTACTTAAAAAACGGCAGGTCACCTTCACAAAGAAAAATACTTCAGTTTTGTAATTCAGAATATGAAACAGTGACACCAAAGTATCCAAACTTTGCAGAAAAAAGGTTACCATAGCAATATTTCATCGTGTGAACTATTAAAGAAAGAAGCACTTGGTGTTTCAAAACCTTGACAGTCTCACTGTATACATTTTAGTTCCTTTTGTGATCATCAGAGCATCCCATAAACTGAAGGGCGCATTCAGCTCCTGTTCGACGGGCTGAATTCTAAGTGCAAGACCATGTTTCCATATCCCAACAAAGCACAGCCAATGTGACCCAACTGTGCAAACAATACATGAATGTTTCAAAGATTTTGGTTCTGTATAAAATGCCTGTAAGAGGGCAGCAAAACAGGAAGCTTTCATGGAGAGGGACTCTGGATAGAAGAGGATACACAAATTCTTAATGAGTTGTTACAAGAAGTACTGGCTGTTCTTTATGCTTCAAAGCTAATTTGTAAACTTCTGCTCCTAAACCACCTGCTGTGATACCCTGAATGTATCTCTGCCTGCCAGGAAATAATTTTAACTTGAGCAGTAGCAGCAAATCCTAAGAAAACAACAATGTTTTACCAGAGGACAGAGTTTAAAGTATGCTTTCCACTGTTACAAGTCACTGCAGCTTTTCATCAGTGCAGCAACCACAGTCAAAAAACATGAAGAGTTGCCATGTTCAGAGAATTGTCATTTAACAACATAATTCTCTGATTTTTTTAAAACCCTGAAATTTTGGTGTTTCTTTGTAAAGAAAATCTGTGCTTCTACCATTTAACAGCTACATGTGCATGCCAGGAATCTTTGCCAACTACTGTTTAATGCAATTAAATAATTAAAAAATAGAAATATTCTGATTATTGCCCAGTTATTTTGGTTTTAATCTGTCAAAAGAAGACAGCCAGCCAGCAGGATGAATGGATGAGAACACAGAATAGCCTCAACAAGACTGCTGCCACTTGTATGAAACAGTGCAGGGAGCACACACTGTAATCCAATTAATTTTCTATTAAAGGACATGTAGAGAACAAGCAGCACTTGTGCACAAGTCCTGTTTCTCCTAAAATCTAAGTTTTAAAAGCATAGCTGCAGAAAATCAGAACATTTCACAGAAAACCACTGGATTTCCCAGTAGGCTGGATATATCGTGTTTCTTTGGTGGAACAACGTGGTGACAGTGCTGTTCTTGAATGGGAAACCTTATTCTTCCTACAGCTGTGTTACTGTAGGCTCTCTGCAGATTCAGGTAGG
Organism: Piaya cayana; assembly: GCA_013389865.1. Taxonomy (NCBI): domain Eukaryota; kingdom Metazoa; phylum Chordata; class Aves; order Cuculiformes; family Coccyzidae; genus Piaya; species Piaya cayana. The sequence goes on from WAAB01012360.1 coordinate 179,706, forward strand.
CTATTCCTCCAGAACTCCTTGCTTCCATACCTCTCCCCACACAGGGGGACAATAAACTTCTGTGTGTGTTCCCTCTGGCACATTAAGAACCTCTGATCTATGGGCCTGATTAGGTGAAGCAGTGTGTCTGGTTTCGATGAGGCATAAGCTGTGGAATCCTTGGAAACCAGGCTGAAACAGTGCTGAAGTCAGACTTGTTTCCATGAAAGAGCCTGTTTTGAATTATGCTTCCTATTAGCGGTAGATTTAAAAATTAGGGAACTATGAGTAAATCTGGAACTTAACAAGGCTTAAAATAGGCCTGGGTCACAAATCTTGCTAATGGTGTGATGGGCAGGTCTTCAGTGCAACAGCAAGGAGTTCTTCAGGAAAAAAAAACGTTAAGTAGAAAAAAACAGACTAACTAGAGCATGCAGAGTGGAAATAATAAAGGTAAGTTGTTCTCCTTTTATGTTCTGAAACTCAGGGAAGGTTCACACAAATGGTAAACATATGGAATAAATTATCAGGAAAAGTGATCTCAAAACAAAGACTACAACAGAGTTCAAATGACACCCTTGATGCATTTCTGGAACAGAAATGGATGAAGCCACAAAGTCAACACAAGAAAGCAGGATTATGATTAACGTGAAAAAGGGCAAGCAAATTAGACTACGAGCCATTTCCCTGTTCCTTATGGCAGCTTCCCAAGACTGCCCATCTGAAATGTGTAGTTTAACACGAGGCCAAAGAGCCCTGCTCACCAACCACATGAAAATTAATCAAACATATTCTTGTACCAGAAGAATAGCAGGTATTTATACAAATAAAGAGGCAAGATCTGTTTATAGAGATATGCAACCAGATGCATGTGCATGTTTATTTTGAAATTAGATAACTAAAATAAAAATCATTATGCGATATCATACAGATCAGTTGGTTAACTGCTTGAGTTTCAGTCAAGATGGCCATAAAATCCGATAATAAAGCTGCAGTTCTTTGAAAACCCAGATGTATTTGAAATGAATTGTTCCACGTAATTAAAAGGGATGTGAGAGGTCAGGAGAACAATATAATCTAACACCACATCTACATTGCAGACTTCAGCTGGTACAGCTACATCAAGCAGAGCTACACAACTCTCTAATACCTGACCGATAAAGCTGCACTGCCAGCTGTGCCACAGGTGTTAATATAATTACACTGGTGTAAAGGGGAAATTTCATAAATACAACAGCATTTTTTTTTCTACACTAGTGTGATACACAGATCTGCTAACAACTGCAGCTCTAACACAAACACTTTCTGTAGCAATAACATAGATCCAGCCAAAACCACCAAGGTCACAGAAGCACACTCTGCGAGTTTACCTTGGTTATTTCTACACTAAATGTATTACAACACTGATGTGCTTGAAACACACACGGTTAAGGATTTGTGGGAAAAATATATCAAAGTTGTCCCATAAGAAAAACTTGCAGACTCTGTCCTTCTAGCAGCCCAGATGTGTTGCTTAGGGACAACCGTCATTCTGAAGAATGAATTATTGAATATTTTTGAATGTTGAATTTGAATATTTGAATATTGAATTTGAATATCATATACATATTGAATATGAATTGTTATTTTCATGGCATCAATTCCTACCTCTGCCCACACATCCGTGCTAACAGATGTGAACACCAACAGGCCTGCCCCTGTTGTTTCACTTCCCATTTCTTATTTCACTTCACCCCTCATGTGGCCATCTTAACTCCTCCTGAAGTTCACTGCAACCGCTGGGACACTGGCACAGCCATAGCACGAGGTTGGGCTCCAGCCTGCTACCCCAAGTGCTGATGCTGGCGATGATGGAAAGTCTGCTACCCCAAACACAGCCACTGGCATGGCAGCAGACCAAAAGGCAAGAGGAAGAAGCAGCAGAGCCCTGCTGGATGCCACTTTTCCTACCTCAAGGCTCCTCCTTCACCCACCATGCCTCTATGAGAAGACAGCAGAGGCTACCAGCCCTTAGCTGAGGAGTGACTCTTGGGTGGGACAATCAATCACAGGAAGGTTTGAGTTAAAAGGGACCTTAAGCCCCATCCAGTTCCAACCTCTCTGCCACAGGCAGGGACACCTCCAACCAAACCAGGCTGCTAAAAGGCCCCATCCAACCTGGCCTTGAACCCCTCCAGAGATGGGGCGGCCACAGCTTCCCTGGGCAACCTGTGCCAGTGCCTCACCACACACACCATGAAGAAATTTCTCCTAATGTCTAGTCTAAATCTTCCCCTCTCCAGTTTATAGCCATTGGCCCTTGTCCTATTGCTACAAGCCTTTGTAAAGTCCTTCCCCAGCTTTCTTGTAGCCCCTTCAGGTCGCTATAGGATGTCCTCAGAGCCTTCTCCAGGCTGAAAAAGCCCAAGTCTCTCAGCCTGTCCTCATATGGGAGGTGCTCCAGCCCTCTGATCATCTTTGTAGCCTCCTCTGGACCCATTCCAACAGCTCCATCTCCTTCTTATGTAGAGGATGCCAGAACTGGACACAATAGTCCAGCTGACGCCTCACAGGAGAGGAACAGAGGGGCAAAACCACCTCCCTCGAGGTGAGCCAATCGGAGAACCAACGAAGCAATCAGAGAGCACCTTCCTGGCCCTTTCATCCAATAGTCAACCCCTAGTGGGCTTCGGGGCGGAGGCGCCTAACGTCGAGCGCCACGTTTGCTTCTGGCAGGAGAGCCCCGCCCCCTTGCCCTCACTCAAGATGGCTGCCAGCGGCGGTCACGTGGGAGGCAGAGGAAGGGGGGGACACCACACACTCAGTCGCGACGGGGACGAGGCGCATGCGCGGCCCTGGAGCGCGGGGGGCGGTGCGGAGGGGCGGTGTCACGTGCTCCCTCCGCCCCCTCAGTGGGGCGAAACCACGCCCCATGTGGAGCGAAACCCCGCCCCCCGTGGTGCGAAACCCCGCCCCCCCGTGGCGCGAAACCCCGGTCCCGCGGCTCGCGTCCGGGCTGTAGCGGCCGGGGGGCGGGGCTGCCGCTCCTTCCCTGTCGGGGCCGGGACCGGGGCCAGCGGCAGCCGCCGAGCCGAGCCCGCAGGGTGTCCCGGCCGCCCTCAGCATGCACGGCGCTGCCGCCATCCCCGAGGCGGTCTGCAGCCTGCTGGCAGGTGAGACGGGACACCGGGAGGGCGGGCCGGAGCGGCAGCCTCCGTTTCCCGCAGCCCCGTTGGAGCGCTGGGAGCTCGCTTCCACTTACCGGGTTCCGGGGTTCCCTGCTCCCCCCAGCCCAGCCGGTTCCTTTTCTCCCGTTCCTCCCTCCTCTCCGGCGATGGGGAAGCGGAGAGATGCTGAGCGCTCGCGCCCTTCGGGGGTCGGTGGCCCGGCGGCTGCCCCGGGACGGTGCTCTCTGCTGCTCCGAATTAACCCGATAACCCCCTAAAGCTCCCCCGCCAGACAGCTGAGAGCGGTGTCACCGGAGGGAATGGGGATGTTAGTGAGTCGCTGGCGTGTTGTCATAGTTAAATATCAGCGTCCCTGCCCATGGGGGGGGTGGCACTGGCTGGTCTTTAAGGTCTCTTCCAACCCAAACCATCCCATGAAATATTTGTGACTGACCCCGCTCTTACAGTGACTTCTCACCATGAAAAAGTTACCAGCAGCAGTGTTAGAAGAGGCATAAACATGCCAGTCTTCTACGCTCAAGATTTGTGGTTAATTATATAAAACTTTGTTTGTTTGTTTGCTAGGCATTAAATTCTGTATTTCCAGCTCAGGCTTTCTTTCCTCGTTATGAAATATCCGTAAAAGGCTTTGCTATCCTCAAACAGTTTCACTCTTCAGCGGGAGTTCTCTTTTGAGAACTTCTGTTTCTGCCCCAGGAACTTGGGTTACCTCTAACGAAGCCGTTCAAATTACCTGTGCTTTTCAAAACATTCCCCCTGGAATGAACTGCTCCCTTCAAAACCTTAAACTGCTTTATTACATAGCTGGGCACCTGCTGGGATTGGGATATACTGTAGGTCATCACCTTTGAAGACTTATTTTTTTAAGCATTTTGGTTTTAAGTGTTAATGCTGGAAATGTATTAGTCTTAGCAGTCAGCCTTCTCATCTTTAAAGCACTTCATCCAGCTGTTCTAAGTGTTTTCCTAATTACTGTTTATAACTCCGTTATTTGCAGATCATACAATCTGTAGTAAAATATATAGGTAAAGCCAACAGAAGGAAGGAAAGCTTGTGATAATTTCTTCTCATTGCATAGATTCTTCATAGTTAAAAGTAAAAATAGCCTTAGAGAGCCTTGCCAAACCTTTGTAGTTTCCGTGATGTTACTATATTTGTGTGAAGTGCCTGTTTGTTTCAGAGCTATTTTCACTATGTGAAGCTGTTCTTAGAAACTCCTCAATGGTTTGAGTGCTTTTAGGATTTTTTTCAGGGGAGGGTGTGGTGCAGATATGATTTTTTTTTTTTTCCTGTCATGGTACCTCATCTGCACAACTTGCCCTTCTCCCCATCTTTATCCAGAATACCCTGGAAAGAGCAATCTAGAGGGTTGTATTTTGAAGGAAACTGAGAACAGCCCTTTTCCCTCAAGAGGGATATTTATAAGTTCTTTCAATGTCACTGTGATCAAGGCCAAAGTTATATACAGGTATCTAGTGTCTCTACAGTGTGTACAGCTTCAACTCTCCTGGAAGAAAATGAGATGCTTTCTTTAGTGCTGTCTGTAGAACTGAAGTCAAGAAGGGAATGGAATGGTTTACTGCTCTTCCAGTCTTTGTGTTATTATTATGGTGGCCTAAATGCAATAATACATCTCTACAACTGTAATGGTGGTTTTTTTCCAACTTAATTTGTTTTCACGTGCAATTTGGTTTTGGGACTCAGTGTGAAGTGACTTTAACACTAGTTTTACGACAGTGTAGTTATGGAGTAAGCAGAAATCTAGCAGGGTGGAGACGGTGTAGTGAGAAACAGTTAATAGTTTGAAACTTTTAATCTTTACTTGTGGAATTAGTAAAGGGTGACAAATATAAGGATAATTCTGGTTATACAGTGTGAAAATTCATTAACCTACTTCCTTTTTTAAAAAAATACACCATTACGTTTTACAGTGTGTGAATGTTAGTCTGTCCTTCCTTTTTTTTATTTCTTTTATTTTAAGGTTACCAGTCAAGTGCATGGAAGTTAGAAAGTAAAGTAATTCAGGCTGTATGAGCGGGTCTTTCACTGACACATTTAGGTTCTTGTTATCTTTAATTATGTAGTCTCCCACTTCTTTTTCCTTAAACTAGTCATGTAGTGATGATGTAACAGTGGAAGGAGAGGAGCTATATAGTATCTTTACTATTCATTAAGCAATCTTTATACAATACAAAAAGTGCAGTGAGTAGATGGTTCTTAATTTCTGCATGCTCTCCTTCAAGGATGCTTCTTTATGTATTATTTTCGTGGCTTGAAATTGATTCAGCACCTCTTTGAGATGAAGGAAGATTGTTTTCCTGTTGGTAAAATTAGTGAAATAAACAAGATGTGATCTGGGGTGGCAAAAATGATCAATGGTGGAACAGAATTAGAACTGAAATGCACCTGCCTCCATGCTGTGCTAGTTTCTCCAGAAAATGATGTCACTTGGATGTCTATATTCAGTGGCCTTTACAAGTGGCAGGCACTTCATATCAGTTTCTGTTGAGAACACACAGTTAGTGTCTAGCAACAAGTGCCTTTTTTTTTAGCCTGATAGCGATATAGCAGTCAGGCAGTGATAGGTACAAACATCTCATAAATGTTATGCTCTTCCTCCTCTCCTTGGTCTTTTTGCCTACTATTTCCAACTTTTGAAGCAAGTGGAGCAGTGATCATATGGATTTCCTTATCCTTGCTTAACCTTGATTGATTGTTGGAGTAGCATCTGCCCACTGTGCTGAGCAAGTAGGGGTCCTGCTGGAAAACATACTAAGTGCTCCTGTGGTTAAACATGGTGATAATGGGAATAAACACACCAGGGGATGAATTAAAGTTGCACAGGAAACTTTCTGACTTGTGAGTGCTTTACTTTGAACCCAAACAATACTATATCTTCAACACAAAAACAAATTCTGTCACACATGCTGGCAGGGTCATTATCATTGCACGTCAGTGGCGCTGAAATGTTCCAGGCAGAAGCACAGCTTGAGCTCAGGGCTAACCACGTTAGTTGGAAACAGGAGGAAGCTGTTTCTGTAAAGCTGAAGGGGAGAGGTCGGTGTGGCAATGGGCTTATTGCAGAGGATGGTTGGGATTTCACAACCCTGTCCTCTCTTCTGTGACTTGTTCAAGTGCTGGGAGGGGAACACTGGAGACAGAAACGGGGTCCTCTGGTCACGAATTGAACTTCTGGTGGGAGGAGAAAGTGATTTTGTTGCTCTCTTATCTGCTCTTTACACCTGTGGGGTGTGTGGTGGTGTATGTAATTCTTCATTGCGTACCTGCATCTTCTAGAGGATGCTTGAGGTTTTAGAATTTAGTGAAAGAAGCCTAGCCCCATTGTGTCTTTTTCCTTTGAGAAGGCATCTGTTGTGTGTGTACGTTCAGGATTCTTTTGTGACTATTTGGCAAAGTGGGATGTTGCTTGTGGTTTTTTTTTTTTTTTCCTTGCTGCGAAATTGCTGTTGGTTACATAGATTGCTGGAGATCCACACGTTTTTATTTTTCCTTACTCTTTGATGTGCACTCTAGTTTTTGGCTTACCCACATCATAGGTGAGAAGGATTTTGGAGACTCTTTCTTCACCAAAGTCTTGTTATTTCTCCTATAATGTTGATCAGACTACTTGTTTCAGTCATCTTTATTGGGGGGAAAAATAATTTTTTTCAGTAACGGACATTTAGGTGGAAGAGTTAATAATTATTTATTTTAAAAAAGTTTTTGATGGTATCATAATCATTAGATATATGTATCATATCTTTTCCCTCTTACCTTCATGATACCTGTGACTGTAGTAGGGCTCCTATTGCTTTTTTTAAATTCAGTTTTCATTTCACACTTTGCAGTATTTACAGTTTGAATCCTCTGTACTCATATTTTAAAAGTTGCAAGGAATTTTGCTGTGAAAATGGAATAAAACTTTCTCTAGTTCATATGCAACCTTATAGAAATCCCAATATCCATTCTCCTTGTTCTGCTAAACTAAACAGAAGCCAATATTATTGCCTTAGAGACTGTTTCCTTGCAGATATTATTCAGTTAGTTTAGATGCTTACTCATATTGTCCAAATTGCCTTTTTTTCAATGTAATTCCTCGATTTTTTTTTTCTTCAAATTCATATCGTACTTCCAATATATACTTATTTGTCCATTTGCATCCTGGTATGGAGAAGAGGACAAGGGAAGAAAACTACAAGACAGTGAACTTCTGCACTGGATCCAGTTTTACTTACCTTTTTATTTCAGGTGCTACAGCACTTGTATTTGCCCCTGATGCCCAGAGAATGAACAGTTCTTCCTCAATCTCCTTGGCAGCTGTTGCTGGACTTGCTCTTTACGTTCCTGTCATAGGAAGAATCACCTAGGTACAGCGTAGCTCTTCATCGGCTGATTTGGCTTTAAAAGAATGTTGTTGTTTAACACTTTACTTTTATTTTAAGTATAATTTTCAGATTTCCAAGGTTTTAATGAACACTGGTTCTTGCTGAAGAATCTGTGTTTACAAGATAAACCAGAGTGATTATTGTAGACGACTTCTAAGTAGACGTGTATTTACAGCTTTGGTAATATATATGTATTTCAATAGTAATGGAATAAGAATAGAAACAGTGAGGTGAAAAAAATGTGCAGAGGCATTCCTGGTAAGAAATAACCTCCAGTGATTTGAAACATAGTTCAATTGTCTTTGCCATAAATTTGAGAATAAGTGTCATATATGGGTGATAAAAATGGCATAGGCTATTTTTTATATACTCATTATTCACTTAGTTTGTCTTTTTCAATTAACGTGGAGTCTCATCTTTCTCATCTGACTGGGTTTACGTTTCTTTCATAATCATATGTCAACAAACCACAATAGATGCAGCATAATGTGGCGTACAATGTAAATCTTCAGGTTAATCCTTAACATTTTTTTATTATAGTTCATTTGGAATCACTTTGTAACTTGATCATGATTTGTGCTGGTGTGGTTTTTTTCATTATATACTTAATATGTTACAGCTTGATCTTTTCTCCCCTTTGATGTAGGGAGAGGAGGCTCAATTACTCAGCCAGCGAGATTAGATATATTTTGAGATTAGATATCCTTGATTATAATCTTTTTTTCTTTAACTTCTTAAAAGAGTTCTCTTATCTGTCTACTTAATTTGAGGAGTCTTAGCAGTTTGGGTGTACTTCTGCTTTCAAAATTACTAATGAAACTGTTGAGCATCCTCGTTTGTACTGATACTTTGTATATGTTCCATTGGGAATTTAAGGTCCAGCTGTTTCTAATGGTTGTCCTTTACAGGACTTTGTGCTGAAAGGAAGACTCACGGACTTGTTAGGCTGGATAATGTGATATTTTTAGGTGTCTTAAGAGTAGCAGTCACTTTTATTTTACATCATGTGTTCTGTTTCTATATTAGTGTGTGTGTATATATATATGCATATGCGTATGTATATGTATGTATATGTATATATATGTATTTAAAAGATAGTTTAGCGAACTCGAGAGAGAGACTTTGAAATGTAATTGGGAAGGAACGGGAAGAGCAGAAGCAAAATGCTGATACTTGTGATTCAGGAGGAACGGCAGTCACAGATGCTGCTTGATAGTTTGTATTCAGACCTGTTCCCTATTAATCTATTGCATGAAAACTTTGAAATTGAATAATCAAGTGCCTTCTAATGCCAGCCTGTCAAAGATACATGGCAGTTTGTTTAATGTTTGTTACCTGTAGGCACTGTGGGTGCACAAATGTGCCTAGCTTGCAGCCCCCTTCAGAATTCTCTGGCTTGCTTTCCCAAATTCTTTGTCTCCTTAGTCCTTGAGGTGGATGGGAAAAGACTGGTGGTTGGAGGCATTTTTCTGCTGAGCTGGCGTTCCCTTCTTGTGTGACTGGCAAAGCATCTGCCAGGTGACCCCATGCAGGTGCCCCTTCTCATATGACAGATTCGTGTCCAGCCCTCAAACATCTTTGGACTTGATGATCCAGTGGGGCTCTTCCCACCTGGTTATTCTATGACTCTATTAAATGAGTGCCTGCATTCTCCTTGGGTCAGGGGCAGAAAGCTGCATGTGTGCTTTGACATGCGAGTGGAAACACGTGTCTCATTGCTGGTTTATAACCATCCTGTGCTATTTGAATGGTGTGGACTCTTCAGGTGATGAAGAAGCGACTAGCTTTTTGTTAATGTGATACACAACAATTTGTTTATCTGCTGGAGGAGAAAGAAAGGAAGACCCAGGGCACAGTCAAAGTGCCTTTGTAAGAGTGCATTTAGCCCACCCTGACACAAAATGAGGTAGTTCTGACTTAGGTATGTTTGTTTATTAAGTGTGATTTATGATAATTATATTAAGCCCTGTAAACAATCAGAGTGCTATGATTTGTTATGATTAGCGCTCTTTAATGCAGCACTTGCTTTGGGCTTAGAATTTACAGCATTCTTGGAAAAAACCCATCTGCATAGTTTCAGCCTTCATTAAAGAAAATAGCCCCGAAGACTTAAAATTAAAGACTTAACACTTGCTGTGTTATCTGTTTATAATCATGGAATGAAGGAGAACCACAAAAATGTTGTAACAATAAAAAGCAAATAAATAATGTTTTTCCTTGTAAAAATAATGTAGATGAAAATGAAATAAAAATGCCCTCTCGACTGTTGCGTGAAATGGCAGTTTAAGCTTTGAACTGCATGTTCCACTTGAAGTGGACAGAGCTAGGTGTGACTTTCCTTTTCTTTCCCAGTTTGTAACCTGTATTGGCAGAGCAATTTGTGAGTTGATTGTATTAATCAGATCCTTCAGTTTGGCAGCTGTGGCTCATTTCTAGAGGCAAATAATTTCTTGGGGTTATAGTTCAGACAGAGTTAAAATCATGAGGTTTAAGAAATAGAGCAACAAATATGGGTATTCAGGGCATCGGATGGTCTAACATAAGCTTAAAAAAAAGTCAAGAGGTGTTGAATAGATTTCCAAAGTTTGTTTCTCCTTGAAATTTTAGTGTTTGCAATAGAGAGGGCTGAGTCTCTGCAGTGTGTGACACTAAATAGCTGTTTAGTTCGTTGGAAAATAGCACTTCATGTAAACAGATAAGTTGATTTGTTTGTTGTGTGATAACTGATTAGTAGAAGTGCTTTTAAGTCAGAAATCTGTTTGAAGAGGTTTTATTTTTGGAGTTTATCTTTTATTACTTCTTAAATTCCTCAATTGACTGTCTGCTACTGCGACATGAAAGAAACATCTACACTGAAGTGCTTGTGACTAGTGGTTTACACCTTTTTTTTTGTATAGCATTAAACTAGCAGAGGAGAGGGTAAGTTTTGGACCATCCTGGAGAAGGAAGAACAAGTAAATGATTAGATTAGCAGTGAGAAATGGATAAATTTTGCTGCTTCTGTCTGAAGCTTGTTGCATGAGACTTGCATCTGTCATGCTGAAGTCCTGAATTCTGTTCTCATATGTGGAATGTGATAAAAATTGTGTGAACATTCCTTTATGTTAAGCCAATGATGAAGCTTTCTAACAGCAGGGATTGCTCCTTCTATTCTCTTCCACAGTGTGAAATACAGGTAGAGAAGAGATGATCATAACTCAAATAACCTGCTTGCCTCCTGTCCAGAGGAGCTTAGGATAAGTTACTCATTTCATGTGCATCTAGCACACTCTGGATGGATTTACAGTGCTAGATCAGAAGATGGCTTGAGGAAGATATATAACAATCTGTGTAATTGTCAGTAGATCAGGAAATCTGTGATACAGTAATGTGCAATTTTGCAAGTATACTGCTTCCTCGGTGTCGCTTTGAAGATCGTGTGTATGTGAGCTCTGTCTTCGTATTCTGAGGTTGTGATGAATCACACTATAAGCTTTCTCTGGACATATGAAAGTAACAGTACAGTGCGTTCTGCTCGTGGCTACATAAGCTCATGGACCTTCTTTTACAATTTCCCAGGAGAAGGAAGTCATCCCAGGTTTGTCTTCTTTGTAACTCCTGCTGCTATTTAGAAACAACAAAGTACCAGGAACTCATGCATGCTCTCTGTCTTTCTCTTTAACCCCTCTCCTATATCTTATTACGTTCTTTTACTGAGAATAGATGGAGGATCTACTTTAGCTGTGTAGCTCCCTGCTTGAAAATTTTGTGTAATTTCTGCTTTTGAAGTCTAAACTTTTCCAGAAAAGAACAGATTGTGTCAACAACGTTGTTAGTCCTCAAATTTTCATATCTACAGCGTATTCTAAGCTAGAAGTGGTAATTCTTCCTTCTGCTAATGTGATTATAGAGTACATTGAGAAAAGTTACCTTGACATTTGTGTTTGCTGATTCTCAAAGCTTTTTTTGAAGATCAAAGATGACAGTGTTCTCAGCCAGGTTTTGAACTCTTCCAAGAAGTGAAGAAGCCCTTGGAGTTTAAATGAAGATGGCTCAGGCAAACGTCTGTGATTGAGTGGTGTCCAAAGATTACTCTGCAAGCATTGCTCCTTATTTATAAATAAGACTTATCACTCTAAACTTTCACATATTGCTGCCTAGGTAGAACTTTGAAGCTGCTCTCTAATTTTTGAAATAAATATGTGGAAGTGGGAAGGAACAAATATTTCATCAGTGTGTCCCTCCCAGAGTGAAAGGTTGGTCTATACTGGAAAATCCTGTTGTGCTTCATTGACAGATGAAGTGTTGGCAGTTTCGAATTTTACCTTCAGCAGCAAAAGTATTTGGTCTTTTGACCTAAAGGAGGTTTTCTGTATGGTCAATGCCTTACGGTGGCACGGGTCCTTATTTGCTCATTTGATTGGAAATTATAATCATTGGAATTTAGGAAGATGTGTAAATTTTCTGGGGTTTAGGACAAAATGTTTCCAGGAATGCTTATTTTATGGCACAGAGGTTTTGGAGGTGTGTCTGGAGGATTCATTAATACGCGTTAAGTGCCTTTCCTTCTGTCCTTTTGAAGAAGGAACTGAGTGTGGGTCTTCCCACTTCTGGACTCCTTTGGAAAATGTGATGAGGCTTCTCTGCCTTATGGGGAGGGGGATCAATATGTTTCTTCAGAACTCTGAAACAATTTACGAAACGAAGACTTTGCCACATTTTGTGAGGATCTGAACATCTAAATAATAATCTGGTAAATTATAAATAATGAAATATTTGTAATAGTTATGCTAGTGTTCTCAAATAGTGACTTTTGACTTAATTTGTTTTCTTGCAGCCTGTAATAAAAAGTGGAATGTGTTTCCATTGAATTTCAATTTTCTAAAGAAAAAGCAGGCAGCTAGGGCTTTCAGTTAGGAAATCTGCAGTAAATAATCATTTAATGTTGTTTTAAAGTATAAACTTAGGCATTGAGTATGTAATTGGTTCTTTTACATTTCCATTATAAAAATGGAGTGTCTCATCTGATTTGAAAAGTTACAGGATTAAGATACTATTTGTATCTATGCAGACTGAGCCAAAATTCGTGTGTGTGTGTGTGTAAGGCACTGTGTGGCAGTGTTTGTTACTTATATTTGCTTTTTCTTTATTCAGCGAACAGTTATTATCCATACAGCTGAGAAATAAAGTTAACAAGCAGGATTTTTCTGTCATATTTCTACTTTTCAGTTTTTAGAATAATCTCTTGCATCTTGGAGTCTCTCTGTAACTCTGTTACAGTTAGTTTTGGCAATTATTTTTATTAACCATGAGAACATGCTACTGGAGGAGTTAAGTTTCCCAGGTACTCAATCACTGCATTTCTTTTATCCTGTGGAATGGATATTTAGTATATTATAAAGAACCAGCATAACTCTTATAGAATGCTTTGATTCTACATAACTATATAAATGTATATTCTGGAAAAGAATTAAAAAATTCAATGCAATGTAGTACCTTGGTTTGTGATTCTACAAGCACACGTATGCTGAACTTCAAGTACACGCTTCTTAGGCTTAATTGGTGGATATGGTTATTGTGCCTACCTAATTATTTTCAGGATTAAGGCTTTGTATATGAACTTTTAGTCAAGTAGGGAGTTCAGAGACAGTGTGAGTACATTTGAAAATACTGTAACAAATCAGTGACCTATATTAGTAGCTTGGTAGGTGTTGCTGCTGAGATAATGAATTACTCGACCGTTTTTGTAACTTCTGAAATAACACGGCAGTAACACATGCATAGAGGCTATTTCCATGTTTTAGCTTTATCCTTTATATTAGGTGATAGAAAGTAATTGTTATAACACTGCAATTTATTAGGACTTATGTGGCATAATTAAGTGAGCAAGAATCAAATGTCACCATAGGATTTGCTGTGCTAAGCATAAGCAGATCAGAGAACAAATTTATCCCATTTAGAATCTGAAGTGTCTGTTAATGATGCTGTGTGTAGGCCACAGAATAATTAGCTTGGTTTCTTCACAGTAGTGTCAGGGCAAATTCATTACAGCAGCATTTATCTCTTCTGAATTGTGCTTTTTCCCCTTTCTTTTTTATTTAGATGTTGATACGTTTATTTCCCAAACGCTGAAAGGAGAAAATCTATCCAAGAAAGCAAAAGAAAAAAGGGAAGTTCTTCTTAAGAAGATAAAAGATGTCAAGGCAAGGTGAGCGAGCTTCTTGGCTTTCGTGTTAGTCACTTACTGATAACTTAAATTTTTACAACAGTTTGATAACCATTAACAATGTTACATATCTGTGTAGGTCCTGATCTTGTCAAATAATCAACATGAGTTCAAGTATTTTTTTTTATATATATATATATACACACACACACACTTATTGGGTGGACAAGGTGATAAATGCATACGTGTGCACATACATGTGCTTATTTATATCTTTAAGCTGCTAGAATTTAGTGAGGCAAGGGAACATAAGGATTTGTCCCATTTGAATTGCTGTAGTATTCTGAATGCTGATTGCAAGCTGGCTGGATAGAGCTTGGCTTCACCTCTGCTTTGGTATGATTGATTAAAATACAAAAAATATAATGAGTTGAGCATTTGAATGAGCTTACTGTCACCATACTCAGCTGGTGTAAACCAGCATAATTCAGTGCTGACTTTGCTTTACTGTATATTCTGTCCTTTAACTCTGTCTGTAATGGAAAATTGACATTTAACTGCAAACAATTTATAGAACATAAGTTTGTTTCGGCAGTGTTAAAATAGTGGAGTACTGGGGCAGACCAAGCAGTCAAACAATTCAGCTAAAGAGATTTGGCTTTAGTTTTATTTGTGCTACAAAATTTGCTTTGCAAAATCTCCTTTCTTACAATTCTAAGTAAATAATCCGATACTTGCTGTTCTTTTCCTATTGTTTCCAAAGTGCTTTTCTGCTGATCACTCCTGTTGGATATCTCCTAACCCTTATTTTGATAACATGCTTCTGCCTCTGTGTCAACTTGTTTACAATTTCAAAGGCACCACTGTCATCTGGGGAAGGCATCATTCTTTTTATCCCACTAACTATGGGAAGACATGAAATTGTCTCAGAAATCTCGTACTAGAAGATTTGTGTGGCTTTGATTCAGACTGTAAACACTTGGGAAACTACTTTTACTTTTCTGTTTTTTAAAGGAACCAGGATTTCTTTTTCTTTTTTTTCATGCTTTCCCTTGTGGGTTGTTGAGCTAGTGGGGATTGTACAGATGACTTGCAGATACAGCACTGCTGACTTTTTTTTCTTGTCTTACAACTCAGTTGTGGGTGTGTTCTTTTTTTTTTTGTTTATGATGATGAAATATCAAAGGATGGAACCTACAGTTATGAGTACAGTTGACACTGAATACTTTGCTATTCACTTACATGACCCCATGATTTCATGTCTCATTTTAATTTCTGATTCCTTCCTTGTCTCCTGTAAGTTCATTCACTGCTAACAGTGTTTTGCTTTTCATGCAGGCTACAAAATGGATGCACTTTGTAGTCATCTTTGACTTTTACATCCCACATATGGGGCTGCCTAACTATTACTACTACTTGCTCCACAGGATTTCTTAGTTCTGGCCATTACTCTCTGCATTTCTCAGTTGCTTATCCCTAGAATCTTTCTTTCTTTCCTGCTTGCTACTTGTAGGCATGTCCTTACTGACTAGCCAGATACACACTCTACTGCCTGTTGTCCGTAAAGGTAGACTTGGCAGCTGCATTTTTATTTTCCAGTTAATGCTGGTGAAATCTTTTCACGTACACTCTAGTCCATGCCGGCTCCTTGAGATGCCATTTTATGTAACTCTGTCCTGATTATTTATCTTTATACGTGAAACTGTGTCCTATGATAGTGTATCCCTGGAGGTGTTTAAGGGATGGGTGGACAAGGTGCTGAGGGACGTGGTTTAGAGATTGATAGAAACAGTTGGACTCCATGATCCGCTGGGTCTTTTCCAACGTGGTGATTCTATGATGATTATTTTTGTTTCTGAAATATCAAGATATAACTCTGAAGAAACAGTAATTTTTTTTGTTGTTGTTTTAGTCGTTAAGTAAGTTCAGATCTTCTTATTTGGGAATGATTTTCTATTTAGACAAATATTTTTTAAAAATTTCTAGTTAATGATGATACTAGTTTTTCATTTAGATTTGATAAGTTACTGCAACTAAATTAATTGGTTATGCTTTTTTTTCCTGCTGACCTACCGTGTCATCTTTAAAGAACGCTTTAATGGCTTTTGCTTGAACACAAAGATTTTTGGAATATGTTAGTATTTAGAAGGGCTGCTAAAATTGAAGACGTGTGTTTTTGTTTATACAAAAACTTGTATACCTTAACATACCTGAACAGATGTGTATCCTAAAAAAGATGGCTTGATTTTCTTCAGGTCTTCTTTGAAGTGACTGGGAATCGTCTCAACTGCAAAGTCAATAGACAAACTGAGTAAATATTTTCGTGCAAATTACTTAAAAATGATGAAGGTAAACTTAAAGCACTAAGTTTCAACCGCAAATCTNCATGCAGGTTTTTTTTTTTTTTTTTTTTTTTTTTTAAAAAAAAGGAGATAAAATATTAATAGGGATAACTTTTTTCAGCCTTTCTCCCCTTAATGTTGCAAACGTCTTCAATTCCATCGTGATGTTTCTTTAACCTTTTAATAGGATCATCGAGTGGCTGTATGGTATTAGTTTTCAATTTGCACTGAGTGAGTGTTTTCGCAGTGCAGCAGGAGCTCAGACCTTTAGTGGAGAAGAAGACGATTTACTATGCGAGTAATGAAAGCTGAAGTGTGAGTTATCTGTTTTCTTCTAGTGGAGCTAAAATAAAGCCGCAGAGCTCAGTTTGGAAAAAAGCTGAGGAGTTTGTTGCTACAGTATTCTGTAACTAAACCTGGAAGGGCTCTTATTTCCATGATGCTAATTCTTGAGGTCATGACCCACAGCCTGTGGATGCTAGTATGGGGGGTCACAGTGTGAGGTCAGAAAAGCCTGTGCAAAACTTCACTTTTTGCAGAGGTTGAAGAACACTCTGTCTCTGGATGAGGAGTTTCACATGTGTAGGCTACAGTGTTCCTCCCCATAAAAGAAATAGATTTAAGTCCTGTTAGACAGATAACATTATAGCAAGGCAACAAGTTAATACATTTCTTATGCTTGTTTAAGTTATATAGACATAACAGTTCAACTGAAACAGAAATTACAACTTGACGCTTCCCAAAGATTGTCAAGGTTTTATGTGAAGGATAATAAGAAATCT
>WAAB01012361.1:25799-59031 GCA_013389865.1 Piaya cayana
GGACGTGGGACTTGGATCCTTCTCCTCATCCCATGGAACCTTGGGCAGTGCCGGGGAACAGAGACGCGTGTGCGGGCGCACGCCGGGAGCACGTGGGGCTGCACGTTCTGCAATTGGGCCCCTCGGGGACTGCTGTGCCCCACGGCGATGTCGCCCCAATAAAAGGAGCAGCCCCTCTGTCACCGACGATGTCAGGAGAAGAAAGTCCTTCACACCAAAGTGGTCTTAAAAAACGAGGTGTCCTTTAATTACGGCACCAAATACTCTGGGTAATCAATCTGCATGGTGTGTGCACCGATGGTTATGAGAGTAGAGATTTATACACTGAATTTATACATCCCGACACCTGGATCAAGGCAATCCGTGGTTTCAGTCCAGGATGGGGGATGATGTGGTGGAGACCAGCCCTGTGGAGAAGGACTTGGGGTTCTGGTTGATGAGAAGCTTGACATGAGCCAGAAACGTGTGCTCGCAGCCCAGAAACCAACCTGGGCTGCATCAAATCAGCGCGGCCAGCAGGGAGGGAGGGGATTCTGCTGCTCTGATCCTCTCTGGTAAAACCTCATCTGGGGTACTGGGTCCAGTTCTGGAATCCTCAACGTAAGAAGGAGATGGAGCTGTTGGAGAGGGTCCAGAGGAGGCTACAAGGATGATGCGAGGGCTGGAGAACCTCCCATATGAGGACAGGCTGAGAGAGTTGGGCTTGTTCAGCCTGGAGAAGGCTCCAAGGAGACCTTATAGAGACCTTCCAGTACCTGAAAGGGGCTCCAAGAAAGCTGGGGAGGGGCTGTTCACAAAGGCTTTGACTGACAAGACAAGGGGGAATGGGTACAAACTGTAGAGGGGCAGATTTAGGCTTGATATAAGGAAGAATTTCTTCACCATGAGGGTGAGGAGGCCCTGGAACAGGTTTCCCAGAGCAGTGGTGGCTGCCCCATCCCTGGAGGGGCTCAAGGCCAGGTTGGATGGGGCTTGGAGCCCCTGATCCAGTGGGAGGTGTCTCATTAATCCCATTTCACAATTAATTATAGCAAGTGTCCACTCCCATGCAAGCTCCCCAGTCCTTTATTGACTCTGAGCTCTGCAAAGCCACCCCCCGCTCTATTTTCTTGCCATCCAACCTCATTTAAGGCCTCATATAATGCCCACAATAAGGAGTATTTTGATTTCCCATCATTTTGGCTCCCTAAGGGCTGTCTGGGTGCCGTTTCTCTGCAGCCTTTGATGCTTCCCCTTGGTTCTGTGCCTCCAGTATGGGAAAAAGAGAGGGCTTGGCTGTTCATTAACTCCCACGATTGGATTAAAGATGAGGGTGGCCGCCATGATGGGAGTGGCATGGCCGCCATGATGGGGGGGGTGGCGTGGCTGCCATGATGGTTGTGGCCGCTGCCGCCATGATGGTTGTGGCCGTTCCAACCATGCCTGCTGGGCTAACGGGGCCCCTGCCCCAGCCCCACCCGTGCGTTCGGCTCGGCAGCTCCCGCCACAGCGGCACCGGCGGCCCAGAAAGGCGAGGAAGCGGGGAAGAGGGTGATGGGGCCCTGCCCTCAGCCAAGATGGCGCAGCGCTCTTCGCCGCCTCAGTGCCCGTGATGCGGAAGTCGCTTCAACTTCCGGCGCGTTCCTGGAAGTGGCGCCGTCCATGGAGGCGGCGGGGCCGGAGCCGCCGCTGCTGGGGATGGTGAGGCCGCGGGTCGGCGGGGGGGGGATCCCAGACGCCCTGTTCCCCTCTATTCCGCGTCCCCGTGTTCCCATCCCCACTTTTCCTCTTCACCTTAATTCCGCGTCTCCCCTATTCCCCGTCTCCCCATTACCCCCCATTCCACATCCCCTTATCCCCCCATTCCACGTCCCCTTATCCACCCCCATTCTACGTCCCTTTATCCCCCCACATCCCTGTCCCCCCTATTCCCACCCCCATTATGCATCCCCCCTATTAATCGTCCCTTGAAACCCCCCCAATGCCACCTCCCCCCAGAAAATTTGCCCCCCCCAGGAATTTCAGGGTGCCAGACCCCCCATCTCCCGTGTCTCTGCAGCCTTGCTGCCCTCTGGCCTGATGGCGTCGGGCGCGACGAGCCGCTCGGAGGACGAGGAGTCACTGGCGGGGCCAAAACGGGGCTCAAACCAGGCCTCGGGCGCCGTCCCCAAGCGCCGCAGCTCCTCCAGGTACTGGGGGGCTGGGTGAAGGGACAGAAAGGGGGTGACCCCTCATCAATGGCCTGGATGAAGGCATTGAGGGCACCTTGAGCAAGTTTAGGATAACACTAAGCTGGGTGGAAGCTGGATCTGCTGAAGGGTTGAGAGGCTCCAAAGGGATCTGAAGAGGCTGGATCCATGGGCTGAGACCAATGAGATGAGTGTTAACGAGGCCAAATGGCGGGTCCTGCACTTGGGGCACAAGAACCCTGAGCAGCTCCAGCCTAGGAGAAGTCTGGCTGGAAAGTGCCTGGAGGAGAAGGACCTGGGGGGTTGGATGAAGAGGAGCCAGCAGGGGCCCAGGGGGCCAAGAAGGCTAAGGGCATCTTGGCTTGGATCAGACCCGGCNGAGAGGAGGGAGCTGGGCTCTTCTGCCAAGGGCCAGGGGACAGGACGAGAGGGAATGGCCTCAAGCTCCGCCAGGGGAGGGTCAGGCTGGACATTAGGAAAAAACTTTTCCCAGAAAGGGTGATTGGTCAGTGTCAGAGGCTGCCCAGAGAGGGGGTTGAGTCCCCTTCCCTGGAGGGGTTTAAGGGTTGGGTGGACGAGGTGCTGAGGGACATGGGTTAGTGATTGATGGGAATGGTTGGACTCCATGATCCGGTAGGTCTCTTCCAACCTGGTGATTCTGTGATTCTATACGATTCTATGACCCCTTCCTGCTTCAGGGCACCCTGAAAGTCTGAACCCCCTCATTTCCTCCAGGTTCATCAAACGGAAGAAGTTTGATGATGAGCTGGTAGAGAGCAGCCTTGCCAAATCCTCCAGCCGCGCCAAGGGTGCCGGCAGCGTCGAGCCGGGGCGCTGCTCGGGCAGCGAACCTTCCTCCAGTGAGAAGAAGAAGGTGACGAGCCCATTGGGGACCCCCTGGATGGGGCTGAGGAGCTCAGAGAGCACCCCCAGCAAACCCTCCTGGTTTTTCACCTCACCCAGGTCTCCAAATCAGTGTCTGCGCCCGTCGCACCCAGCCCGGTGCCGACTGCCGGCCTGGCCAAGCGGATGAAGAAGAGTAAACAGCCCCTGCAGGTGACCAAGGACCTGGGCCGCTGGAAACCTGCTGATGACCTCCTGCTAATTAATGCTGTGCTGCAGGTAACGAGCTGGGAAGGGGGGAGGTGGTACTAGAGACCATCGCTGGGCTAAAACCGCTGGGTTTTGGGGCTGTTCCCTCATCTAGAGGTGCTGCCTGTGCTTGGGGACCCTCGCTGGAGCAGAACCCCTGGGTTTTGGGGGTGTTTTCTCATCTGGGGATCCTCACGGGGGCAAAACTGCTGGGATTTGGGGCTGTTCCACATCTGAGGATTCTTGCTGGTTTTTGAGGCTGTTTCCTCACCCAGTGGGGCTGGAGACGCTCTCTGGGTTTAGAACCACTGGGGTTTGGGGCTGTTTCCTCACTGCTGGGGTGCTGCCCTCCCTGAGGGACCCTCGCTGGGATAAACCCACTGATTTTTGGGGCTATTTTCTCCCCCTTGGTGTGGGACTTTTCCAGACGAACGATTTAACCTCGGTGCACCTGGGGGTGAAGTTCAGCTGCCGCTTCAACCTGCGGGAGATCCAGGAGCGCTGGTATGCGCTGCTCTACGATCCCATCATCTCCAAGTGAGCACGGGGTGGGGTCTGGAGGGGACAGAGCCAGCTCGGGGCATGGGGGGGTACAGGGAGGTCTCTAATGTCCCCTTGTCCCCATTCTCATCCAGGTTGGCCTGCCAGGCCATGCGGCAGCTTCACCCCGAGGCCATCGCCGCCATCCAGAGCAAAGTTCTCTTCAGCAAAGCTGAGGAGCGGCTGCTCAGCCAAGTGGGATCGGTATGAAGTGGCTGGCAGCGAGCTGGGGAGGGGGCTTGTAAGAACTTCAGGGAGGGGTGTCCTGGCTTCCATCATGAGCCAGCAGTGGCCCAGGTGGCCAAGAAGGCCAATAGCATCCTGGCTTGTATCAGAAACGGTGTGGCCAGCAGGGCCAGGGAGGTTCTTCTCCCTCTGGACTCGGCCCTGGGGAGACCGAACCTCAAATCGTGGGGTCAGTTGTGGGCCCCTCCCCACAAGAAGGATGTTGAGGCTGTGGAGCGAGTGCAGAGAAGAGCAACGAAGCTGGGGAAGGGGCTGGAGAAGAAGAGGAGCGTCTGAGAGAGCTGGGGTGGTTTATGGTGGAGAAGAGGAGGCTGAGGGGAGAGCTCATTGCTCTCTGCAACTGCCTGAGAGGAGGTTGTGGAGAGGAGGGAGCTGGGCTCTTCTGGCAAGGACCAGGGGACAGGCCGAGAGGGAATGGCCTCAAGCTCCGCCAGGGGAGGGTCAGGCTGGACATTAGGGGAGTATTTTACAGGGAAAGTGTGATTGGGCAGTGTCAGAGGCTGCCCAGGGAGGGGGTTGAGTCACCCTCCCTGGAGGGGTTTAAGGTGCAGGTGGCCGAGGTGCTGAGGGACATGGGTTAGTGATTGATGGGAACGGTTGGACAACATGATCCTGGGGGTCTCTTCCAACCTGGTGATTCTGTGTCCCTTTGTGTCCCCACCCCTTGGCAGAGCAGCCAGCCCTCGCTCGACACCTTCCAGGAGCTGCTGCACAAACACCCCGACGTCTTCTACCCCTCGCGCACGGCCAAGGGGCTGCAGCTGCACTGGCAGCTCATGAAGCAGTACTACCTGCTGGCCGACCAGACTGGTGAGACTGGGAACCCCCCTTTGTCCCCCAGGGGACCCCTCTGTCCCCGTCTGTCTCCCCATGTCCCTCCTCTGTCCCCCGCTGTGTCCTCCCGAAGCTCCTCTCTTCCCCCTGTCCCTCTGTGGGGTTTGTTGTTACCCTGAGGGTCCCTCCTGTCCCTTTCACTCCCCGCCCTGTCCCCCTAAAGGCCCCCCTGTCCCTTCCAGTCCCTGCCAAGGGCTCCCTCTGTCTCCTCCTGTCCCCCTAAAGGCTCCCATCTCCCTGAGGGTCCCCCCCTTTTTCCTCTGCCCCCCCAGGGGGCTTCTCTTTCCCTCCTCTGTCCCCACCAAGGTTCCTCTGTCCCCACACCCTCTCTGTCACCTCCAGTCCCCCATCGTGTTCCTACAAGGGACCACCCTGTCCCCCCTCTGTCCCCTCTCTGTTCCTTGTCCCCTCAAGAGGCTTCTCTGTCGCCCCAGTCCCTCTTGTCCTCACAAGGCTCCCCCCTTTCTCCCCGATGTCCCCCTTTTCCCCTGAGGGGTCCCTCTGTGTCCCCCCGTCCCTCCCGTGTCCCCCAGCCCCTCACTCCCTCCTTTGCCTCTTCCAGTGCAGCCGCTTCCCAAGGGAGACCAAGTCCTGAATTTCTCGGACGCGGAGGAGATGCTTGATGACAGCAAACTCAAGTGAGGGGCTTTGGGGGGGCCTGGGGGGGCTCTGGTGTGACAGCGAAGTCACCTGAGGGGGTTTTGGGGGGCTGGGGGTAGGACAGGGCCAGGCTGGGGGTGGCTCCTTCTCATCCCGTGGCTTCTTCTTGGCAGGGACGTGCGAGACGAGGCGCTGGAGCACGGTGAGTCCGGCCTGGGGGGGCGGGGAGGGGCCTGGGAACCCCCATAAACTTTCCCCCCNNNNTAATCCCCCCCCAAACCCCTCTCTGCCCCCTCCCCAGAGCTGACGGTGGCCGATCGGCGCCAGAAGCGGGAGATCCGGCAACTGGAGCAGGAGCTGCACAAGTGGCAGGTGCTGGTGGACAGCATCACAGGTCTGGCCCTCCCCTGCGTCTGTCTGTCCCCCGAAACCCTCTGTCCGTCTCTCTTTCCGTCCGTCCCCACCCCTGTGTCCTTCTGTCCATCCCCAGAGCCGTCTCTCTCTGTCCCCTCTGTCTGTTTCCCTGTGTCCCTCTGGATATTCCCAAAGCTACCTGTCCCTCCCCACCCCTCTCTGTCCGTTCCCCTGTCCCTCAGTCTGTCCCTCGGTCTGTCCCCGTGTCTGTCTGTCGGTCCCCAGCCCCTCTTCTTCCCCATTATTTCCCGCAGGGATGAGCTCCCCGGATTTCGACAGCCAGACACTGGCCGTGCTGCGTGGCCGCATGGTGCGATACTTGATGCGCTCGCGGGAGGTGGGTCCCCCTCCCCAGGCCCCCCCAAACACCTCCCACCACTCCTGAGACCCCCAAAGACACCTCTGGGCTCCCTCCCCCAGGCTCCCCACAGCCCCCCAACACCTCCACCTGTCTCCCAAGGCTCAACAAACACATCTCACCTCATCCCTGAGCTCCCTGCAGCCACCCAACCCTTTCTTGCTGTCACGGGCCCCCCCAACATCTTTGTGTGTGTCCCCCAACATCTTTACCCCCCCAACATCGCTTCCCCCCCAACCTCACTGCCCTCCTCCCAATCTCATTGCCCCCCCCAACCTCACTGCCCTCCTCACAAACCTCATTGCCCCCCTCCCAACCTCATTACTACCCCCTCCCACCTTCGTTGCGCCCCCCCCTTCCCCCCCAAAAAACATCTTTGCCCCCCCAGATCACGCTGGGCAGAGCCACCAAGGACAACCAGATCGATGTGGACCTGGCCCTGGAGGGGCCGGCCTGGAAGATCTCCCGCAAACAGGGTAGGGATGGGGGGCTCATGATGGGGTGGGGGGGGGTTCTATCCTGTCACACACCCCCCCCCCCTTCCTTTCACCCCTTTTTTCCCCTCCAGGTGTCATTAAATTGAAGAACAACGGCGAGTTCTTCATCGCTAACGAGGGCCGGCGCCCCATCTACATCGACGGGCGCCCCGTGCTGGGGGGCAACAAGTGGAAGCTGAACAACAACTCAGTGGTGGAGGTGAGAGGGGGGTCTTGCGGGGGCTGCTGGGCACCACCCCCCAGCTCACCTTTTGCCTCCCCCCACTTCCCCTCACCCTTTGCTCCCCTCCCCTCAGATCGCCAGCCTTCGCTTCGTCTTCCTCATCAACCAGGACCTCATCGCCCTCATCAAGGCCGAGGCGGCCAAGCTGGCCCAGCAGTGACCAGGGGAGGGGGGGGCTGTGCTCCTGGGAACACCCCCCCCAGCCCTGCAGCAGAGTCAGGGGGTTCCCCACAACCCTCCTGTGCGGTGATGGGGACCCCCAGCCCCCTCCCTTCTCCCCCCAGCTCTGGGGCTGGGGATATTTTCACCTAATAAAAAGGGAGGGGGTCTGGAGAGGGCACAGCCCCCAGGCTTAAAGTGGCTTTTATTGAAAAAGGGGGGGGTCGGGTCTGGGCCTGGGACCCCAAACATTACCTCCTCATCCCTGTTTTGGGGCTGGAGGGAGAAGGGGTCCTGGAGGTCCTGTGGCTGGTGACCCAGTGGGATCGAGGGTCAGTGGCCTATGGGGACCTGAGAGTCCAGGGTTTGGTGGCCCAGTGGGACCTGGAGGTCCTGGGGTTGGTGGCCCATTGGCTGCTGGGAGTCTCGGGATTCACAGCCCACCAGGAGCTGGGGGTCTCGGGATCAGTGGCTCATGGGAACTCGGGGTCGGTGGCTCACTGGGTCCTGGAGGTCCTTGGGTTGGTGGCCCAGTGGGATCTAGGGTTAGTGGCCTATGGGGACCTGAAGGTCCTGGGGTTGGTGGCTCATGGGGACCCCAAGGCACCAGTGTGTGAGCGGAGCTGAGCGCCGGCAGCAAACGCTGGAGCTGGGAATGCTCAAAGTGGGGTTTCTTTTATTGAATTTGCTCAGCCAATAAAGAGGCAAACAACCCCCCTCCCCTGCTTAACCCCCGGCACAGAAACCAGGGGGCAGCGAAGCCGGGAGCCCCCCGGGGCTGCTGCAGCCTCTCTGAGCGCCAGAGCCAGGATTCATCGCATGGCAGAGCCAGACGTTTGGCTCAAACCCATCCTCAAATGGCGCTGGAGAGCGGCTGGTGCAAGCGGTGCCTCCGCGAGCAGCTCGGCTTACTGGCTATTGCTCTAAATTTAATTTAGGGACGAAGTGAGGAGGGGGGAAAAGGAGAAGTGAGGGAAATAAAGAGATTCTCAACACAAAAAACAGCCAAGAGGGCCCCACGGAGAAGAGGGAGCCAGGTTCTCGCCTGCCCGCAGCCCCCTGTTTGAGCTCCTCGCTGCCAGCACGAGGGGTGGGTCTGGAGGGGCTGCCTGGGGGCTCGATCCAGAGGTGGGTGCCCCGAGAAGGCAGGCAGGCAGGCAGGGGATGGGCCAGCGCTGCCACAGAAAGAGGCGATTTTGATAGAGAAAAGGAAAGAGCGAGGGAAAGGTGGCAGCACAGGGAGTCCAGACCCTGCTCAGCCGGGAGAGGAACACAAAGCAGCCAAAGGGAGGGAAGAGAGAACAGAAAATGGCACGAGAATGGAGCAGTGTAAACGTTCCTTCCTTCGTATCATCCTATCTAGGAGCCTCCGATGGCCCGAGCCTCACCTGGGACTCGAGGCACGAAGGGAGAGCCCGGGAGCCTCAGGAGTTGGCTCCCTCCTGCCGGCTGGCGCGAGGCTTCCGCTGCGGGAGCCCCTTGGTCTCTGTGCCGGAGGGCGAGGGGCCCGTGGGCTGAGTCTGGCTGGGGCCGGCGCCTGGGGACGAAGGCGGCTGCTGCCGGGTTTGGCCGGGCCCGGTTCTGTGCCGGTTGCCATTGTTGTAGCGCCCAGAGGTGGCGGGGCCGGCGTGGCGCTGGGCCTGGGGCCTGTTCCCGGCTCCCGGCCTCTTGTTCCCCTGGGAAGCCTGGAAGGGAAAAGGATGGAGAGTGAGTGCAGGGTGGCAGAGGCAGCTCCAATCTCCTGGGCTGCATCCTCTTTCCAGCAGAAAGTGGGAAAACTTCCTGGGTGGAAAACTGGTTGGCTGGAGGGCCCAGAGAGTGGTGGGAAATGGAGTGAACTCCAGCTGGAGGCCAGGGACAAGTGGGGTCCCCAGGGCTCAGCGCTGGGTCCAGCCCTGTTCAATGTCTTCATCAATGACCTGGATGAAGGCATCGAGGGCACCGTGAGCAAGTTTAGGATGATACTAAGCTGGGTGGCAGCTGGATCTGCTGGAGGGTAGGGAGGCTCCAAAGGGATCTGAACAGGCTGGATCCATGGGATGAGACCAATGGCAGGAGGGTTAACGAGGCCAAATGGCGGGTCCTGCACTTGGGGCACAAGAACCCTGAGCAGCTCCAGCCTAGGAGAAGTCTGGCTGGAAAGTGCCTGGAGGAGAAGGACCTGGGGGTGTTGGTTGAACAGGAGNGGGTGTTTATTGTGGAGAAGAGGAGGCTGAGGGGAGACCTCATTGCTCTCTGCAAGTGCCTGAGAGGAGGTTGTGGAGAGGAGGGAGCTGGGCTCTTGTGCCAAGGGCCAGGGGACAGGACGAGAGGGAATGGCCTCAAGCTCCACCAGGGGAGGGTCAGGACGGACATCAGGAAAAAATTTTCACAGAAAGGGTCCGTGTGAGGCTGTGGTTACCTCTCGGGCAGGCTGGGGAGAGCGGCCGCTGGCGTTCCCCGTGGTTTGCTCCGTGGAGGCCGAGGGTTTCTTGCTGGTGGCGGTAAGGCTGGTGGCGGGCACAGAGGCACAGGCGGGCGCAGAGGGAGCTGGCGTCTCGCTGGGACGGCTCAGGGACACGGCTGCAGCAGAGCCGCAGCGCGACCGGCTGGAGTAGCTGTTCTTTGGATGGGAAACTGGAAGAGAAAGACCCCAAAATGTGCATTCTGGTAGCCAAGGGGAACCTGGGGGACCTGGAGAGGAGCGTGTGGAGCAGGCGAGGGGATTCTCCTCCTGTTCTGCTCTGCCCTAGGGAGGGCCCAGCCCGAGTTCTGTGTCCAGCTCTGGGCTCCCCAGCTCCACAAAGACCAGGGAGAGAGCCCAGCAAAGGGCACGGGGGTGAGAGGGGCTGAGGCAGCTCAGGAGGAGAAGGCAGAGAGAGGATCCCAGCCATGTTGAGCCATCTCCAGGGTGTGGGTGGCAGGAGGAGGGGGACAGACTCCGCTCACTGGTGCCCAGTGACAGGACAAGGGACACCGGGCACAAACTGCAGCCTGGGAAGTTCCACCTGGACATGAGGAAAAGCTGCAGGTGATGGATCTGTGGAACCGGCTGCCCAGGGAGGTGTGAAGACTCCTTCTCTGGAGAGAACACAACCCTGCTTTAGCAGGGATGAGCTCCAGAGGGCCCTGCCAACCCTGATCAGTTAGATTCTCTCTCAGGGACCTTTGTTCAACAGCAAAGAGCAGGGGCACAGACTCCCTTTGGCCTAGGGCGGAGAGCCCACAGCAGCAGGGGAAGGGACGAGCGCTCCCGTTCCACCACGATCGTGTTTTGAGGCACACGCGCAGGGTTTTGGCACCAGCAGGCCTAACAACGCAGTGATGGCCACCCTGGCACCACGCGGCTCACCTTGGCCGAAGGAGGCGATGCTCTTCTTCAGCGCATCGAGGTCGCAGGTGAAGTGCGCCACCCTGCCCAGGTCCTCGTCGTACTTGCGCTCACTCACAAAGTGCTGGGGAAAAAAAAAAAGTGAAATCACAGGCGTTAATTCAGAAATTGGGGGTGAAAGGCACCCGTCCTGACCCACAAAGAGGAATCTGAGCTGAGTGCTGCTTGGAAAAAACCTTGGGGAGAAGGTGAACGGCTGCAATGACACCTGGAAAGAGGAAATCGGGTTGTTTTCAGTGTGATTTGCCCACAGGAAAGCTGAGGAGGGGCTCTAGATCAGGGAGAGGATGAGGGGGACAGTTC
This sequence comes from Piaya cayana, assembly GCA_013389865.1. Classification (NCBI taxonomy): domain Eukaryota; kingdom Metazoa; phylum Chordata; class Aves; order Cuculiformes; family Coccyzidae; genus Piaya; species Piaya cayana. The sequence goes on from WAAB01012361.1 coordinate 36,604, forward strand.
TGAGCTGCAAGAGAAGAGATTGAGATGAGAGCTTAGGGAGAAATGTTCTCCTCCTGTGAGGGTGGGGAGGCCCTGGAACAGGTTACCCAGAGCAGGGGTGGCTGCTTCATCCCTGGAGGGGTTCAAGGCCAGATTGGATGGGGCTTGGAGCCCCTGATCCAGTGGGAGGTGTCCCTGCTCATGGCCGGGGTGGAACTGGCTGGGCTTTGAGGTCCCTTCCAACTCAAACCATTCCAGGATTCGGATTCCATCATTTCCAGCTCTTACCCAGGCTCTAGCCGAGCTGTACATTGACCGGGTCCAAGAGCAGCTCAGCTCTACCTGTCTCAGAGCTGGAAAATCCCCACAGCTCAGCCCTCCAGATGCTCCCAGGTTCCCAGCTGCACTAATCCTGCTGCGGGCTGAGCGTCTGCGCTGGAGTTTAATGGATGCAACTTGGCACTGACCTCTCGTGGCAGCAGCTGGTGCGCTGGAGGTATTTTATGGGATATTAAAGTCCCCGGGGCACAGCGGGATGGCTCTCCCGATGTCGGGAAAAGGCAGAGGTTGGGAAGAGGCAGATACTGGCCTGTGTCAGCTGGAGATTTCACAACCAGGCACAAAGCTGGGGCCTCTGCTGGGTCCCAGGGAAAGCTGGGCTGCCCGCCCTGGGGTTCCGCGTTTGGATTAGTATTTTATAAATCTAATTATCTTAAATTAAGGCTCAGAGTGAGGTGTCCGGTGTCCTGTGTGCGGCCATAGCTTGCAGAGCACCAGTGGGGAATTTGAGAAGACATGGACACAAGGAAAGGCTCGCAGACAGCAGAACTCGGAGGTGTCGGAACCGCTGGAGGTTCCAGAAACACCGGCTGCTGTCAAGAGCCGTCAGAATTAACAGCGCTGGAAGCTGAAGTTGTTGAAAGCTGAGACTGCACAGTCCGGGAGCAAACGTCCTGCTAAAACCCACGCTGCCAACGCAGAACTGGCTGAATCCAGCAGATATGAATGGAATGAAGGGGAGAAGAACCAGGGAAGCAATTCCAAGAGAATGAAGTCATCGCAGAAGGTCAGCAAGCAAGAAAGCCAGTAGGGAACGGAGATCCCTGACCAGGATTGAGGGACTGGACGTGGTGTGGGGGCAAGGGGCTGTGCAATCCTCCTCCTTGGAGGCGCCAGCTCCAGCTGCTCTGCACATCAGGTAAAGAAAGGGCTTATTTACTCAGTGACTTGTCTCCTTTGAGCAGGAACCGAGGGCCGGGCCTCGCTGACGTGGCACCCGCCTAATTCCCGCGCCACCACGTCTCGGGGAGATTAGGTTGGATCAGACAGAGCTCACCTTTATGTCAGCTCGGAGCTCAACCAGCTGCTCCTCCGACATCCGCACTGCCACATCCGTCATCTTCTTCAAGGCTTCTGCCTTCTTCTGGCGGCTGACCAGAATTTCCACTGCAAACCAGACCCCGGCTCAGGCGGCATCGGCACCAAGCCGGCCCCACCAGAGTTAAACCAGCCCTTTACTGGTAACCAACAGGTCCCCTGCTTGCGTCGCCAGCCCCGGCTGCTCCATGGGGCAGCGATTTCTGTCTCCCAGCACCGAAGGAACCCGAGCTGACAGCACGAGGGGCACAGACGCTGCTTTGCTGCTCTCCTCAGGCTGCTTCTCTGCCACCCCCTAAACCCATGGGGTTCCATGCTGCTGGGGGGGTTGTCCCTGTGGATCACTGCCTATCCTTACTGGGAAAAAACCCTTTTCAGCTCCCTAGGAATGTCGAGGTTTTCAGGAATGAGTGAAGGTCCAACCCTTTAATGAGGGCACAGAGCAACGGCCTCGAAGAGGATGGGAACTGCCAGCCATGAGAGCAGCAAACGTGACCCAGCTCGAGCCGCACGGCCAGGTTTGTTCAGGGGCAGAGCCATGAATTCAGGAACAACGTGACCAGGGGGTAAATCACAGGAATCTGCTGTTGGGGGCTCTCCCAGCAGCACCCGCGGCTCCCCAGGCAGGGATTTGTTGGGAGACAGATAGAGCCTTACTTGCTTCTGCTTTAACTTTGTCCATCTCCGCCAGCAAAGCCACCTCCCGATCCATGAGGCTGGGGGAGAAATAAGAGAAAAAGGGAAGATTTATTATTAAACAAAGAGGAGGAGATCCCACTGCAAGGAGAGCAGCAGGAGGGTTTCCAGGCAGCAAGAGAGACCGGCAGATGGCAGCAGGAGCTCGTGTTGTGGCTCCCAGCCCTGGGCTTTTGTTCTGGAAGCTGAGGAGTTGTGTTGGCATTAAACTTGCTCCCGCCAACCCTCCGGGTACATGGTCACCTCGCTCCGATTAGGTCAGAGCCACCTCGCCAAGGGGAGCAGCAGTGCCAGGGGAAGCCGAGCTCCGCTGGACTTTATCACCAAAGAAAAACTGGGCACAGCGCTTCAGAGTCACTCGAAACACGGAACCAACGAGCAGCAGGACAGGACTGGGGTTCAAGAGAGCAGGAGTGGGGTCCCATTCAGGAGTTCAGGCCCCATCCCCTCCGAATGTCATGCTGGGAAGGCACCTGACTGCAATGCTTTGCTCTTATGCCCTCATCCTCTCGTTTCAGCCAACCAAAGAGGCCCTTCTAAATCCCAAAACCCCAGTCCTGGTGCTTGGTGCTGCTTCTCAGGAAGTTCGTACCTCACAGATCCCCACAGGAGCCTCGCAAACCCTTCTGCCTGTACAGCGAGGATGAAGACACAGCCTCCAGCTCACCTGCAGCCGCACGGCTTCACCATCCAGGCCTCTCCGCTGGCCTGGGGAGGTTTGGGCCTCAGTGGGAAAACACAGGAGTGGGTCGGGAGCAGCGAAGCGGGTGGCAGGAAGCATCTCCCCTCACCAGGAGGCTCCAGCTTGCCTTGAGTGCGCCTGTTGCCATGAGACCACAGTTCCCCCGGGGAAGATGGCAGCTGCCTTTACGCAAGCAGAGCCGCGCGGCTACCGGCTGGCCAAATTTAGCAAACTGAGGCTATCGAGCACCTTCCGGAACGGCAGAGCAGCCAAGGAGCTCCCTGAAGGCCACGCCAAGAGAGCTCTTGCCCCTGGAGATGGGGCACTTCAAGTAGCTCAGGTCACCAGGGAAGTAAGAGAGGAAATTCGAGTGCTCTCACCCCGGCCAGGGGCAGGTATGGTCAGGCTGTTCTTTACTGTAAAGAATCCTCGCAGACGCCCTCCCTGCAAACGCTGCTTTTGTGCTTCCCTCTCAGCTGCACCTTCTGCGCCCTCGGCCCTGCTTGCTGCAGCTCAAATGCATCTGGGCCGTTAACCAGTTTCTGCTCCCTAAATTAGTCCTTAGGAAGAAACACTTCACTATGATCATTTTTCCAGAGTTGCTGCATCCCTGGAGGTGTTCGAGGCCGGGTTGGATGGGGTTTGGAGCCCCCGATCCTGTGGGAGGTGTCCCTGCTGCTGGTGGCAAGGGGGTTGGAACTGGATGGGCTTTGAAGTCCCTTCCAACCCAAACCATTCCAGGATTCGATGAAATTAAAAAGCAAACTCCCCCTCCCACGCATCGGGTGACACAGCACCGACACGGAACAGGGCTCGGGTGCAGGGGTAGCCCCTCCGCACCCCCCCAATACAGCTTTAGTGTGAAAGGTTTGCTCGAAAACAGGAAGAATTATTGATTCCAGAGACCATCTGAACGGGGAAGCGAGAGCGCATCTGAAATGCAAACTGGAACCGCCGCTCCCGCTCCTCCGCGTGTCAGGGAGGGCTGAGGCAAGATCAATTTAAACAATTCCCTCTGAACAGCGGCTTTGACATTTGGCTTCTTCTGTTGATTTATCGCTCTGTCCATCTGCCTTTTCAGGGCAGGGATTGTTTCTGCTCGCAGCGCAGCGGGGGCCTGATCCAGGTCAGCTTTCTCGCAGCCCAACTGCACAAATACAACAGCGTGTGTCAAAAGAGACGCTAATAAGACTTCACCTCCTTTCCAGCCGTTCCCAGAGCGAAGCAGCCTGGCCCCGCGGGCAGGTTGAAGGGAGATACCCCCAGTTGCCTCCCACCCAGACCCACACCCGGAGCAGGAACTGCTGGAGCTCGGAGAGAGATCCGGGTGTGAACGCAGCCTTCATGATTAATTCGAGTGGCTGAACAGCCCCTGGTGGCTCTGGTGCTGCAGAACCCGGTCGGGCCGCACCTTTCGTGCTGCCTCCTCCCCAAAGACGCAGAGCCAACACCCGCTTTCCGTGGGCCATTCCAGGCTCGTTCCGCCAGGCACGCACCTTGGCACAGCTCACAGGCCACATCTCGCTCTGATTTAATTTACTCCGAGAGCTCAGCTGGAGGCCTTTACCCAATTTTACAGCTGGGCTGGCGGAGGAACAAAGGTCAAGTGGCTCTGCCTGGGGTGCGCGTGGTGAGTGATTCCATCAGACCCCGGCGCTCCTCGTCCCGCACGGCTTCTCCTCAAACAAAATCGCTTCCTTCTGCTGGATCCATTTGGATTGTGCCTCTCGCAAGGTCCCTGTGAGACGGGGTCCCGCACAGGATGGGATCCCACCCAGGATTGTGCAAGGAAGAGAAAGGGGAAGCGGATGAACCAATAACCGAGATGAAATAAAGCTGAACATGCAGTCACGGCCCAAACATCCCAAGAGACGCGCTGGGCTGCACGGCAGCTCAGTCAAGCAGGATCGTGCCTGCTTGGGAAAGAAAAGGGCTGTTTGGGGTCACTTCCCTGGGGCTGGAACACAGGAATCTTGGAGACAGACTGCGGTCCAGGGAGGCTGGAAGCAGGCCTGGCACGAGGCAGGCAGCAGCGATCCCTGCAGCGAGACAGCTCGAACCCTGCACGCGGCACCGGAGCTGAACTCACCCTGCAACACTCGCAAAGGCTCGGGGGGAGGTTTTGTTTTCCTGATGGGCTGATTCCCCCGTCAGCAGAAAGCAAAATATTCAGGAAAATAAGGACTGCGAGGATTCCCTCGGTCAGGTTCCAGCTCAAAGGAATAAATCCTCTCAACATAGGAAGCCAAAGCAGCTGCTATTTCACGCGCTCTCCAAGAGAACAGACAGATTCCAGAGACTGGGATGCAGGCCAGGGACAACCCCAGCACTGGAGTCTCCTTCTCCACACTCGCCCACCAACACAGCACGTTGGACCGTGGGAGAAGATGAAGAGCAAGGACTCCAGGAGCCTCCCTGGTTCAAAGGGGATCGGGAGGGCAGCCCGGACAGGCAGAAGTTAAAGCAGGCCAAGCGTTGCTACTCAAATATCTCGTTTCAGCTGAACAAACCTGCTCCTAAACCAGGTTCTCCGTTGGTAGGAAGCCAGCGGGAGAGGCAGCTCAGCAGGATAACTGAACCATTGGATCCTGCCCGATTTCAAACCACACTAATTATTCTCTGGGTCACAAAGGGAATTGGAAAAACAAAAACGCAACATAAAAATCACGAAGGTGCAACTGACACTTCATCTCCCCAGTGACCGCGTCCCTCTCAGGAAAAGGAAAGCGAATGCATGGAGTCACCGCCCATCAAGCAGGCAGCCCCGGGATCCTGCTGGGCAGCTCCTCTACTTGGCATTTGCCAAAGGAGGTTCCTGGTGGCCCAGTTCCAGCAGGCATTTGCCTCCCAGCTCGCGGAACCGCACGTCCGGCTTCACCCATCGCTGGCTCCGCTTATCAGAGCGAGAGACCAGACTGGAGTCTTTAACCTTCCCAAGCGTGACGCACGCGTTTTATAGGTGACAATGTAAGTCAAAGGACGAGGAATTACTTAACCAGAGACGCAAGCCGTAAGAATGATATTTTCTATAGCAGGGAGAGGCTTTTCCAGATGTTAGAACTGCAGAGGGGCAGAAAGAACTGAACAACGAACCCCACTGTATGCATGATGACACCGAATCAGTAGAGAAAGCCACTCGCCAAGAAAGAAATAATATTTCTAAACCCAAACCTGAGTCCCAGACACAAATTCCTCGGCTGCTGACAGGGTAAATCCCCTTACGCTGCAGCTTTTCTAAAGGACTGGAGGTACCGGGAGCTCCACGTCCAGCTTTGGCTTGGAGACCCCAACTCTCAGCACAAGAACGCAGGGCCAAGCCCCGCTGATGCCTTTAACCCCATCCCTCTGGTTTGGTTTCACGTCCCCGAGATGTTTCAAAGTCACCGATGAAGAATTTAGCCTGGTTTTAGCACCAGACACAATTCCCACTGGCTTCAGGAGAGCCCTTCCTGGTGGCAAAGTTCAGCGCGGGGACAAGCACAGAAGGTGTCCACGCTGAACAACGGCCTCTGCTGAAGGTTTCAGCACTCGGCTCCCTGCGTTCCCACCGCTAAACGCTCCTGCTCCGAGGCCACGGCCGGTTTTTCCGACACAGACAGCTTCTGACACGGGTCTGCACAGCTGCCAACTCCCTCCTTCAACGCCTCGATGCAACAGCAGCACATTGGTTACTCGTCAAACGTTCCTGCAGGCACGGAGAGCTCGCTGCTCCTTATGAATATTTCTTTACCAAAGCAATCGTGTTTGTCTAACCCAGAACAATTCCTCAGTAATGGATTCAATCAGCGGGGACAGCGCGCGTACCTGAGGTTCGCCCTTTCGGAATCTCATCTTAAAGCACTTAGCCAAACCAATAAAGGCGTTCATTAAAACAAGACCCAATTAACTCAGAGGGAACATCACGCACAGTATTAACGGTTTGTCTTCAAAGGGAGGAGGCGACGCCACACAGGGTGATCTCTGATGTGTACTCACACCTTCAGAAGGATCCTTCTCTTCCACGTTATATTGAGCCATGATTTGATGATTTAGAAACAAACATTTGTATTTAAGCGGACACACGCTGCTGCCCCAAGCTCCCAGCAGGCCCCAAACGCACAGAAACCCAGCACGTTATCCAGCCAGCATCTCGTGTTATCGGGGCTAAAGGGATTTTCATAGAATCACCACCAGGTCGGAAAAGACCCCCAGGGTCATGGAGTCCAACCGTTCCCATCAATCACTAACCCATGTCCCTCAGCACCTCGGCCACCCGGCCCTTAAACCCCTCCAGGGAAGGGGACTCAACCCCCTCCCTGGGCAGCCCAATCACCCTTTCCCTGTAAAATTTTTAACTAATGTCCATCCTGACCCTCCCCTGGTGGAGCCTGAGGCCATTCCCTCTCGTCCTGTCCCCTCGCTCTTGGCACAAGAGCCCAGCTCCCTCCTCTCCACAACCTCCTCTCAGGCACTTGCAGAGAGTAATGAGCTCTCCCCTCAGCCTCCTCTTCTCCACCATAAACACCCCCAGCTCTCTCAGATGCTCCTCTTCTTCTCCAGCCCCTTCACTGCCGCCTCTGCACCCAAACCTCAGTCCCGAGGAGCCACCCCCAGACCCTGGGATCCCTGCCCTGGCCTCTGACCCCAGATCCAGACCCCAGCTCCCAAATGCCAGCCCCCAACCCCACACCCCAGTCCCTTTCCCCCCCACCCTTCCAGGTGAGGAATTTTATGACAGTCAGGACAACTGCCTTGTATCAACGTGGAGCTGCAGCTCATTGCAGACCTGATAGATGCACCCAAGGCCTGAAAAGCACGTAAGCATCTCGCCACACGCGAGGGATGGCTGCTCAAACACAGGCCTCACAGAGCTGCCCACAGCGGCTGCTCCCAAACACTGTGGAGTGCGGTTTATACTCCAGTTTATTCTTTGCAGACAGTGCTGGAGCAACCACCAGCAGGCTTTTAACCTAACTGAAGAGCTGGAGTCTTATTCCAGATGTAGTGGTTTTAAGCCTTAATACCTGGATTTGTCCCCACACTTGAACTCACCTGCTCTGCAGCTCCGCGAAGGCCTGTTTCATCTTCTTGATGGACGCATCCATCTCTTCCTTCACCACCACCCGGTACCGAGCCAGCGAGACCGTGCAGCGCTGGAGATCCTTCACCGATTTTTCGATATTAGAACCTACCAAGAGACAGAACAAACTCAACCAGCCACATCGAGGGTGGCCAAACCCTCCCAGCAGGGTAAAATCCAGACAGCCCATTCCCTCTGATTCTAAACCCAGACACTGCTTGGGTTTACGTTGCCCTTTCCCTTCCCCAGCAAGTTCAGCAGGAACAGTGTGAGAGATTTTCTTATAAGGGAAAGTTTCCCCAAGCCATGTTGAGTTTCTACGAGCAGGGATGTTCTTCCACATCTTCAATTACTTGAGAGCAAATCCAGTGCACCTCGGAGTTGCTTTTGTGCTGGGGAGTGATGGCAAGTGAAACAGGGCCTGCTCGACAGACCCACACCGTATCGCTACACGGGATGAAAGGGAATTATCTCGGAAACTAAAATTCAGGCTATTTCCTTAAATTGGGAGCTGAGAAGCCTGGTTACAGCTGCCAAGGTCAGTCCCTGCACATCAGCTGACAGCAGGGAACATCATCCTGCCCGGGAAGTGGTGGCTGCTCCATCCCTGGAGGTGTTCAAAGCCAGGCTGGATGAACCTGGAGCCCCCTGACCCATGGCAGGTGTCTCTGCCCATGGGAAGAGGTTGGAACTGGATGGCTTTGAGGTCCCTTCCAACCCAGACCATTCCAGTATTCTATGGTTCTATCACCCTGCCCACGCTCTCCCTGCCAGGCTGCATCAACCACCGCCTGTGAACTTCCATCACCCCATCTCCCTGCGCCGAGTGCAACAACCGCCCTCACAGCCGGGGTCCCCGAGGTCCCTCCTGTCCCCATTTGTTATCGCAAGAACTCAGCTGCGGAGAAAGTACGCGGAAGAGGGGAAAAAGAGGAGGCGGCTTGTCAGTTCTTGTAACAGGACTGGTCCCGACTCCTGGCCTTGCGACAGATTCTCACAAAAGATGAGAAACAACCTAAAGGCTCCGTGATGGAGCCCTTAGAAGAATGGGATAAACGTATGCAGCGAGACTGGCCCCGGCTTCACTCACACATGGGTTTGCTGCTCCAGGCACTACATCTAAACTGCTGTCAAGATCCCCGCTGTGTGCGGGGAAGAGGAGGAGCAGAGGGCGAGTCACTGGCCAGATAATAAGCAGCATGTTAGCTCGCATTAAAATCAAAGTCCGGTGCGCCTCACGCTGCGTCTGACAGTGACACCACAGAAGAGAGAGTGAGAATTTGGCCAGCAGCAACCTGCTCCGACATTGGAGAGCGTGCAGCGCCCCTCAGGCCTTACCCTGCTTCTTGTTTGTAGGTGAAACCGGAACATCTTCCAGCCGTGCGACAGACAGGGACGCAGGAGTCGTGTTGCTCGCTGCTGATCTGGACAGAGACCTGCTAGTGCTCCTCTGCTCAGGCCGCTGTCGGAGAGATGAGGGGCTCTGGGAAGGATGCATGGTGAGCGATTTTGTGTCAAAGCCTGCTAGTCCATTCCCTAGGTCTGGCACTGCTGTAGAAAAGCACACTTGTTTAATGGGGAAGGCGAGGAGGACGGCAGAGCGCTGACTGCCTCTTCACCACCACCAGCAAAACAATCAGAAACCGAGGCGAGTCGCTCTTTCCCAAAGAGCCATCCGAACAAATCAGTATTCCGAGCTGACCCGGCACAAAGAAGGGAGACAGAACAGCGGGAGGCAGCTCCTCTGCTTTTTAAACACCCGCTGCCCGTCTCCTGCGCCACTTCACACAGACTAACCTGTTCTATCAGGCATGTCCGGCACCGCAGACTTGCAATCCTCCAGCTCCCGGGCATCAATTGAAAGTGCATCCAAACCTTCGCTGAGCGAGTCCACAGACTCGGTGTCGTGGGCGCAGCCGTTGACATGGAAACCGTTCATTCCACCCTTCTCTGAGTTTGCCGCCTGCTCCTCTTCAGTGGACACCAATTTACTGGGGTCTGGGAGGCCAGGGCTCGATTCGGCTTGCGGTTTCGGTTTAGTTTTCTTCTTCTTGTTCTAAGGATTAGGCACCCACACCACAAAGGGGATAAAAAACATTCAGCTTAATTCCTGAAGGGAAAAATTAAGCTTACGCTCACTGGCTGAAAGTACAGAATTAAACGCTTTTGCAGCCAGTCTGGCTGTTGATCCCATTAATGGGAGGAGGGATTTGTTCAACAATGAGGATGGATACAGCGGTATTAATGAGGCGTGAATTTATCCTCTCTGTGTGCCCAAAACATCGGTTAGGCTGGGAGACAGGGAGGTTGTGGCTGTGACCCGGGTGCAGAGCGGCTCCCAGGGCGCTGCCAGACCTCACTCTGACTGAACTTCCCTCATTTCCCAGCACAGGGCCAGTCAGTCACATCGTTCCCTCTCCAGTTCACGTTGGTGCTTTTCACGTATTCAAAGGAGCCCTGTTGAATAATTATGATTTTGCTCTGGTCCTGGTGGATTTAGACGTTAGAATATCAAGTGCCGAAACTTTGCACATCTTTTCTTTAACCCTTTTGCTGAGGTCTGAGCGGAGAACCAGGCAAAACGCTACAGAAAGCCCGTGTGTGACAAAGAAATCTATTTCCACAGAGCTCAGCATAAACCGCAACTGTTCAGCTCCAAAGGTTACGGATGACAAATGGAACAGCGCGAGTCTCTGCACAGTGAATTACGGAGCTCTGTGGAAATAAATGGGCCTGATAGAGATTTACTTCAGCGTGAGGCTGCGTGCGGATTAGGGGTCCCGTACAGGGTCAGCGGAACAAAAGCGACTGCACAGACACCAAGTCCAGACCCTTTTTTTTTTTTTTTTTCAGATGCCACGTCTAACGCGATGCATCTGACAACGAAATCAGATGTAAACGTGGCAGACGGTGATGTGTTTACAACTTGCACTGAAGGTACCGTGTAAATCTCTGCCCTGAGCAGCGAGGCACCCCATAACCCAGCGATTGGCTCCGCTCACACCAACCGACTCGTCTGCTCTCTGGTTTCTCTTCCTCTCTAAACCCTGAGGAAGGGCAACTGCTCCCTGTGGTCTCGATCCTCACAGTAAAGAGATAAATGCCTTAGCAGAGGATATTGAAAACACGTTACCTTCTTTTTGCCGGTCACAGTCCATTCTTTCAGCAGTTCACTAGCGTTGCCTGCAATGAAACGCAGCTATGAGAGGTGGACACGGCACCCACCCCAATTCTTTCTCGGTCACCTGGAGCATCTCCATATCTGGACCCACCTCTGACACTCCCTGCAGCTACCTTTCAGCTCTCTCGGTTGACATAATAAAAAGATGGGTTTCGTTTCTGCTTTGGGAACACAGGACACTCCCTCACCCCACAGTGCCAGCTCTTCCCGAGGGAAAATATCTCCTCTTTGGCTCTGTCACACCAAGATTTGGGAACCTGGCACTCTGCTGGCGCGTGTTCTGAGCTCAGGGGTTGTGCTCAGGTCAGCTATCTGCTGGCCTTCCCTCCCCAGAGACAGGGACCGTGTCAGGACGCCTGCAGTCTGAGGAGGAGCTGTCACACCTTCTGCAGGCCAGAGGCAAAGCGTGGCTGGCAGTGATGGCCAGCATGGAAATCAGAGCCGCAAAGCGACAGGCACTGTCACCAGCAGCAGCCGTTTTTTCCAAGGTCAGAAGATCCATCTCCCGCAGCGCAACCAGCCAGACCCAAGAGGAGGTTTGTGAGCCAGGTTTCAAAGTACAAACAGCGACCATTGGCGCTGAAGGCATTCCTGTTTCATACACACGAACGAGAGTTTCTGTAACACGGCACCAAACCTCCTTATCTAGGAAGCTATTGAATCCTTATCTATGCCCTGACCCCTGGTTAACAAACACCAACGAAAACTTTAGGAAGCGAATCACGTGTTGGTTGCCTTTGTGGACAGAGTCTGGACTTGGATGCGCTGAGGAGCCGCGTGGGCTTCTGCTGCCTGGTGTTTTTGCCACACACAGACCTTCCTGCGTATAAACACAGCACATGGTGCCACGAAGCCAAAGCCCCACCAGGAAACCTCCTGCCGTTACCTTCCATAAACGCCTGCACCGTTTTGTCCACGCAGTTGTCAAAATGCTGCAGCACGAGGACGATCTCGTTGTTGCTCCTGTTGGGGACTATCGCACGCACGGCGCTGATCTGGAGAGGAGTAAACAGGGAAACGTGTAAAACCGTTCGCTGCATCCCCCACGGAGCCCGCAGCCGCCCTCCTGAGAGCAGTGACCGATGAATTCCTCATTGAACTTTAATGTGCCAGGACGATTTAGCCTGGATCAAATTTTGCCTTTGACAGAGCCGCAGTTTGCTCCTGGACAGAAACATCCTTCATCTCGGAGAGGAGATGAAGATGTAGTGCTCAGCAGCTCCTCCGCAGCACGCGGCGAGTTAAAGCCTCAGAAGACACATTTACCTTCTCCTTCATGTTTTCAAAGGTTCCTCCTTGGGCCATCACGGTGTTGGACTGCACATCAAAAATAAAGCCAGACGGATCTGCAGAGACAGAGAAGAGGGAAGCGCTCTGAGCAACCGGGAGACGGTGGGAGAGACGTGAAGCAAGAGGTCAGCGCCGAGCTGTTCCCGTGCCAAGGAGAACATTTACATCTCACAGACGTGCAGCGTCTGCCGGCTGATCCCACAACCCGGCTGGCAGGGGATCACTGGGAATGTGGGTGATATCCCAGCCTCGTTACAGACCAGGGTCCGTTTAAGCAGGTAGCCCAAGCTGAATCGGGTTTGCCAATGCTGCCTCAAGCCCACAAAGCAAACTGACTCCTCAGCTCCAGGTTGGCTTAAACCAACTGACAATGGGTCAGACCCACGTGTCTAAAACCCGAAACGCTGCAAAGCAGAAGATCAGGGAAGCGGACCGGTGCCTCCGTTCCCATATTCACCTTTTACTGAGCCCAGCAACAAAGAGTTAACAGAACCACCAAGCCTTCCAGTGGTGGTGAACAACTCCTCCGCAGGCAGATACAAATGGCAAGCAGGCTGATGGATGGCTTTGAAGAGCCAGCAGGTTGTGTTCCCTGCCAGCCATAATCTCCGAGGTAATGCCGATATGTTCCAAAAGAGACCAATAATGGAGACAGCCATCACCGACGGGCTCGCTCCCCGCCACGAGCAAAGGTCACATAAATCTGCAGGCCCAACCGCTCTCTGGTGTCACAAATTCGCCCTCGGTTTGCCTGCCAAGGGGCCTCGCAGGCTAAGTTTCAGGCTTGCTAATGAGAAGGGATAAAGCTGCTCGCCCCTCACCACAAGAAGGATGTTGAGGCTCTGGAGCGAGTGCAGAGAAGAGCAATGAAGCTGGGGAAGGGTCTGGAGAAGAAGAGGAGCATCTGAGAGAGCTGGGGGGTGTTCATCGTGGAGAAGAGGAGGCTGAGGGGAGAGCTCATGGCTCTCTGCAACTGCCTGAGAGGAGGTTGTGGAGAGGAGGGAGCTGGGCTCTTCTGCCAAGTGACAGGGGACAGGACGAGAGGGAATGGCCTCAANGGTCGCTTTCAACCTGGTGATTCTATGATTCTGATTCAAGGATGTGTTTTACTGCGGCAGAACACACTTCCAACCGGCACTGTAGCCACATTTGGTCTTGTGAAGCGCACGCATCCCTGGGCAGAGGCAGAGCCCAGACCCAAGGGGCTGCAAACATCCCTGTTCTGCACCACCCCAGCCCAGAGCATTCCCACACGTGCCTAGCGCCACCAGCATGGTTCCCAGGAGGGGATTTTCACGCACTTTGAGGACTCCAGCCCTCACAGAGTCAGAGGGACACCGGCTCTGCAAAGCTGCTGTGGGGTGAGGAGAGGCTGGAGCGCTCTGTGGGGCTCAGCTGATACCCCGAGCTGCTGATTCATGTTCTTCCCCTCACCTCCTCTAAATAATTCGTACGTGGTTTGGAGACACGCGATTGACTTCCGCGGCTCGCAGACATTGATGTAGCATTTAAACCACGATGCCTCCACGCCTGGTGACAGGATTGTGAGCATGATGGAAAGGTCAGCCTCTTATTACGGCTACAGCTGAGCGGGTGAATTCTCCCCTGCGCCACCCTTGCCTGTTTCAGCCCCATGAGCGAGATTTTCTCAAGTTTCCCGAGCTCACACAAGTTCCAGTTACCAACTTTCAAGCCCTCAATCTTGTAAATGGCTTTCAGGCTCCCATCACCGATAAGAATTCACAATCTTTTATCAAAAATCTTCATCGCCAAGCAGCCACCGAGGGCCCAGGTGCCAGGGAAGATGGAGTTCAGCTCCCCCCTGCAGCACATTCTCAGCTACTCAATCCCATCCCTTTCCCACATCTCCGTTTGCAGATGGTCTTAGGGAGGACTTGTCAGGACCCAGCTCTGAGCTGCTAAGAATCCTGGAATGGTTTGGGTAGGAAGGAACAGCAAAGCCCATCCAGTTCCACCCCCTGCAATGGGCAGGGACACCTCCCACTGGATCTGGTTGCTCCAAGCTCCATCTAAACTGGCCTTGAACCCCTCCAGGGATGGGGCAGCCACCCCTGCTCTGGGTAACCTGGGCCAGGGCCTCACCATCCTCACAGGAACTGACAGGAGGAATTCACTCTGAGGTGAGCAAATTAAACCTTCCAGCCATCTAATTCCCAGCAGAAGTCAGAAGGGAGCAGAAGGGTGAGCCCTCGTGTCAACACAGGCCCCTTAGAATGATAGAATCACTAGGTTGGAGAAGGGTTTTGGAAAAGCTCTGGGGTGCGGACTCCCTGCTGCTTCGCTTTGCGTGGCCAAACCCCTCCTGTCCCACATAGGAATTCAGTTTTCCATCCACTGAGATGGCTCCTTGATGCATCCAGATGAGAAGGAACCCGAGTGCTGCTTTACTCAGGAATCCAGCACGCCTAAAACCACATCTGATGCCCAATAGGAACAAGATTGATGCAATTGCTTTGTATCCTGAGGTCACCAGGGATTCCCAAGCCCGGTGGCTGCTTTCACTTCGATCAATTAATTGAATCGGAAATGCGAGAGACTGCTCACATGTCATGTCGGAGGAAGAACAGCACCAAGAATCCTGGATCACTCCAGAAAGCAACAAACCTGACCTACCAGACCACCTTTCCTCTGGATTTCCAAATGATCCCTTATAGAATATCATCAAGCTGCAACAAGCCACCCAGAGTAACCTTGACAGCACCTCCCGTAGGAGGCCAGGCTGACAGAGTCAGGGATGTTCAGCCAGGAGAAGAGAAGGCTCCAGGGAGACCTTAGAGCAGCTTCCAGGATGGAAAGGGGCTCCAGGAAAGCTGAGGAGGGGCTCTTGATCAGGGACTGCGGGGAAAAGATGAGGGGGAATGGTTTTAAGCTGATAGAGAGGAGATTGAGATGAGATCCTGGGGAGAAATTCTTCACGATAAGGGTGGGGAGGCCCTGGCCCAGGCTGCCCAGAGCAGTGGTGGCTGCCTCATCCCTGGAAGGGTTCAAGGCCAGGCTGGATGGGGCTTGGAGCCCCTGATGCAGTGGAAGGTGTCCCTGCCCATGGGCTTGGAACTGGATGGGCTTTGAGGTCCCTTCCAACCCAACCTTGATTCTTGATTCTATGACTAACGCATGGCTGCAAGCATCTGGATTCTGATTGCGGATGATGACACGACTGGTTTGCAGATGGAGCCGGTTTCTCCTCCGCACGGTTCCGAGTGCCAGGTTATTTACCACCACTTTCATTCAGGAGCAGAGCGCGGTGCTGTGCCCAGACTTTGCATAAGCCTTAAAAATGCCCTTCTGGAGAGCTCCGGCGCTCCTCTGGTCCGTGCACTTCCAAGAAGAAACAAGTGGCCGCCTGGGTTGGTTTCCAACCTGCTGCATTATTCAAACCAGGTCGGCCTCGCTCCCTCTCCCAGCTCTTTGTTCGCTGCGGAGGGGCCAGGTTTTAGCTTTCGGAAAGAAGAACCGAGGAGCCGTCCCTTACCTGGCCGAGGCACGCGCCTTCACAGAGCGCTAGAAATCGTTTGGTGACCTCATTAATATTCCAGAGCGGCAGAAAAGCAGTAATTGAGAATTCAATCACAGCCCAAAGAGACGAGGGCACAGCCAGGAGGCTGCAGCTTTACCTTCCCCCTTTCCCTCGTGCCCCTCGGTGCTGCCACGGCGCAGGCCATCAGCCTGCGGAACAAAGCTGGGTGGATCTTACATCCCTGGTGGCAGAGGAATTAAAGCTGCTCTGCACTCCCGCTCGGTGTCCGATATTGATGTCCAGGATCCCTTTACTTTTCCTCACAAACCCAGCGTTCGCCGGCACTTCCCAGAGGGTTCTCCCTGTGGCAACAGCTTCCTCATTTAGCTGGGGATCTGCCAGACCCCCGATCTCTCTCACACTAGCAGTTTCCCATATTCTCCCCTCACTGTCCCCTTCCCAGCCCCATTCATTCTCCTCTGCTGTCTCACGGTGTGTTTTTCTCTCCCAGTGACTGCTGGGCTCCATTTCCAGCCTCGGAGAGAAGTCCGTTTCTTAATGACTCGGACTGAGGCTCCCAAGAGCACAGACAGAAACTCAGCGCTTTAAAAATCACTCCAAAATGATCCTATTCAGACATTTCCATAACTGCTACTAATTGCCGTGGATCCTGCATGGGTCTGGCTGTCGGAGGACACCAGGCTCCTCAGGTAGAAACCGTTTCCATGCCAAAGCTGCTTGGAAAAATATCATCCACGGAGAACAAAAGCTTCTCCTGAGGTAGAGGACATGAATTGTCAAACCCATTCGCCTTAAATTATTAATTAGGACTCAGTTCAAATAAAGAGAAAACCGTAACCCTCGCCCCAGCGCACGCACGCTTTGGAATTAATGTTTCACAGGCGACAAATGAGATCCCGTGCTGAAACCAGGTGCCTGACGCCGACACAGCTTTCCCACTTAACATGCGACGGCAGGAAAAGGAAAGCCAGCCCGTGTGCTTGGAAACAAAGCAAGGGAAAAGCTCCCCGCAAACTCGATCGGTGCCCTCTGTGCCCGTCTTGAAGGGAGAAGCTTTAAATCGGTCTGGTTGGGGTCACAAGCCTGGGAGTGGAGGACCTGAGGGGAGTGATCCCAGAGCAATTCCACGGCTGGTTTCTTAACTGAATTGCTGGCAAGTAGTTGCCACAGGCAAAAGGAACAAGCCCAAGGTAGATGCTTCTCCAGAGACCATGGCTGGACAAGGGCTGCCTGGGATTAAGGCTTTGGGAAAGAATTTCAGGTCCAGATAACGCTCAAACCCACCAGGCCGTGGTCAGCGAGGAGAAGCCGTAGAATAAAACAGGTTGGGTCCCTAGCTCTTCAGCTTGTGGCCACTGCTCCTCTCTCCTGCTGTCTTGACTGTGACAGCGACGCGGTGTTAACATCGCACGGGCCCTCGTGGAATCAAAACTGTCCGGCAGGACAGCTGAGAGCTGCTCAAAATGCCACAAATCCCAGCAGGTTACACCCTGTCACCCGCAGAGTGACAATGAGCTGTCAAGTGACATCAGCAGCACTGAAAGGAGCATGCCAAGAGCAATTAACCCCTTCCCTAATTGCTCAGTTTGGAATCCACAGTGCTGTTTGATTGCATCACGTGCAGATACTCCTTACCTTTTGTATTCTGCTTTCTAGACATCTCAGCACAGTTTGCTCGGGTGTCCGGCTGTACGGGAAGGGGGGGAAATAAAGACTCTTCGTCCCTGGGCAACGCAGCCAGCGGTTGGAACTCACACCCAGCCCCGGATCAGCGTGGGAAGCGGCAAGGATCTGGATTGGGATGGCAAAATCCCAGCTGCGAGGGCAAGTGGGGTCTGAAGTTGTCAGCAATCTGCTGACAGCCGGCACGACGCTGCAGCTCCTGCCGCCCAAAAGCAGCTTCTTGTCACAAAGCCCGAGCACAGCCACCGGTGTCGATCTTCAGGGTCTGGAAAAGAGAGAGTGGGGGGGGAAAGAAGGAGGGAAATAAGAGGATTGCTTCCCAGAGCTGTCCGGCTCCTGCTTTTTAAAAGTACAATTTGTGTTGCGTTTAGAGGCGCGGTGAAACAACTAGGTGGAGAAAAAAGCAGCAGCGTTAAATATAAAGGAACAAGATCCCAAGGACGTGGTGTGGTCTGAATGGGTTTAATGTAAAGCTGCCGTCACTCCAGAATGCAGGGAGGGTCCGAATCCGGCCTAAAACTATTTACATAAACGCTTACAGACGCAGGAGCCTCAGATGAAGCGGATGGGAGCGTGGGGCCCAGCGTGGCGACTCCAGGATCTGTGTTAATGAGTCGCAGGGAGGCAGAACCCGCGCTGCTGCCAGCACCCAAACGCACCCATTGTCAAGCGCTTGCTTCAGCTCCGCGTGGCACTGCGGACGTGGCTTTTCCCTGTGCCCCCAGCTCCTGCTTTCAGAAGGCAGCGAAAGCCAGGGCAGCCAGCCCCACGTCAAGCGCGATGACAGGTTAAACAAAGAACAGCAGGATACGCAAGGTAGGGAAACAATGGAAACCTCCCTGAGCTGCCCAGCCTCAAGGAAAGACCTGGCCGCCCTACAAAACCTCACAAACAGAGCGGGGCAAACACAAGAAACACCATTTCCACGTGTAAAATGCAGGTAACCAAGAGGCAAAAATGTTTCCACAAACATCAGGAGCCCTCGTGAATTTTAGAAAAGCCCACGCGCTCCTGGACGTGGAATGCTGGCACTGAGAAACACACACCAAATCTGCTCTCAAAATAACAAGAAGTTCCGCCCCGTTCACCCCGATGGGGATTGTTTTCAGGGATCTGGTTTACGAGGGCGAGGAACGCAGCGAGGCTGCTGCCCGGCGACGCTGCCCCAGCGTCCACTTTAAACAGATGTTTCCTATCATTAGGGTTCTCCTTTTTTAAGCTCCGCAGGGGCTCTAAACTCATTCCTAGCCAGTGCCTCTCGTGGTCTCAATCCAAGAGAGCCAACGCTCGCTGCCTGCCCAAAAACACTGTGCGAAAGGGGTTTTACCTGCAAGCAGCATCCTGGTCTGAGAGCTGGTTACAAACTCTGCCCCTCAGCACTCTGAATCCAACGCCTTAATGCCTTGTGATGCCTCCAGGCACTAAAATCCCACCTTGCGCAACCCCTGCCATGTGAAACTCTGCTCAGAAACACAGGAGCCGGAGAGTTTAGCGGCGGATGAGGCTGCGATATCAGACCCGAGCGGCTCAGGCAGGCTAAGCAGAGAGCTCCGCTGGCCGAAGAGCTGCGGTTTGAGTGATTGCACCGCAGTTTCACTTCCCTGCCAGCCTGCTCCGTGTTCCCTACCAGGAAAGGGGCGGCGGAGGCATCCAGCTCGGGGAGCGTCCAGCACCTCCCGCGGCGCTGATAACGCTGGGTTGGTGGAGACAGAAAGGGCTCAGGAACTGACCTGTGATCCCGGAGCTGAGCGCCCGGGTCTCTACGGCTCAGGGTTTTAAACCCAAAGCCACAATTGCGCTTTAGAGCCGGCTTTATAAGCCCATTTATAGAAAAAAGACGAGGATGCTTTAAATCTGGAGGAGGAAGGAAAGACACCGGCACTGCCAGTAACGCTGAGCTTGAAGGGGCTTTACCTGCACTCTCTCAAGTTGTCCCAAACTTAACAAAGCAACAATTCAACATCCCCAGAAAGCAAATCACAGCAGCACAGCTCATTCCAAGAGTTTGGGAACACGCCGTGATAAAACTAAAGCTGCCAGGACAGAAGTTATTGGGAAATCTCAAAAAAAAGCCTGAAACACTGCATCTTATTGCCCAAAATTACAGTTTTACCTACTTCAGAGAGGTAAAATAAAGAGTAATTAAGTCTTGAGGGGGAAAAACAACGGCGGGTCCTGAACGGCTGCTTGGCAAGAAAATTCTGAGCACAAAAGGAATAAAATAACAGAGTGGAAACCAAACCCTGCTGGTATCCAAGGGTATAAATGGCAACAGCGCAATGAACGCTTCATTCCAGTCTCCTCCCGGTAAGAATCGAGGGCCAAGCAACCCCAGCTCGGGTCAGAATCAGGGTCCAGGCTGCCACAGGCCCTGCCTGTGACTCCGTGTCTGGGAATTCCAGCAGGGCCATCAGCCAGGAGCCTCACACAGAGCAGCACCGGAGGCCGTAAAACACACAAGCGGCTTTAAAACCCAAGTGGAAATGTCAAGGCTGGTAAAATAGCAAAGGTTAATGCGGGTTCAAATAAACTCGTTACTGGCGGGGAGCGCCTTCGGATTAAGGGCAATCTACGGCTCACAGAGCGCTCGGATGTGTCTATGGAAACGGGGAAACATCCACCGGGAAACGTCGAGGGATCTACCTGCGGGATTACAATAAAATATCGTCACTGGAGCAGCACAGCCTCCTGCTGTGCCAGCTCCTGCTGCTTCCTCAGGAGCAACCGGTGCCTTCCCAGAGCCGCCGGCACCACAAACTGCTCCCAAATCACCCTCGGAACGCACGGGATTGTTAAATGCCCCCTAATAGCAGCGTGTTCCAAACAATTCCAAATGGGAGAAAACATTCAGAATTCTATAGAAAGTAAATTAAAAATGGAACGGCTCCCAAACCCCGCTGCAGAGCGGCGCGCTGGGCTATTCCTGCTCTGTCTAGACAGGCAATTCCAGTCAACTTTCAGAGCTCAATAGTTCCCTGTTTGAATGGGGAGAGGATAAACAGGGAGAAATGTGTCTGGGTGTTGCAAACAGCCTACAGAAGACGCTTTGGTTGGGAAATATGAGGTTCAAGAGAATGAAACCTGCTTTTTGGGAGGGTTTTTCCTGGGGCTCTGGGTGGTTTGTCCCAGAGCCGGAGAGCAATTCCTGCTGTTTGGCAGCATCTGGCTAATTGGCTCTGGAGTTAAGTACTCCCTTAGCAGGCTATTTTAATCGCGTTGATCAAGCACGTTAAGAGTCATCTCCGAGCACACACATCAGCCTTTCGAGCAGGATCAATGATCCCATTTGGAATCATTCCCAAACAAAAAAAATCCATTTTCCAAGACTCCGGTACCTCCGAGGTGCCGGGTGTTTTCCCACAACACTAGATCCCCCTCCATGACGCACTCAAGCAAGAAGGGAATTAACTCGATTTTATAGCATGTCCTAATATAAATAAATAAAAAAATAAAAGGCCACAATTAGAGTGGGAACTCTGGAATTCCCTCTGCATCCCAGCCCAGAGGAGCTGGTTTAATCGCCCACTGCGCGCAGGAACATCTCGATGTTCCCATCACCTTCACCAGGTGCTGACAGCCTGGTTTTTTTTCCAGGTCTCTCTTGAATTCCTGAGGATTTTAGACAGTATTGAAACCCTGAGATTTGGGCAAATCCCTGTGAAGCCACAACAGACCCGAACAAGCCCATTCACCCTCCATAGCCATTTCTGCTCCCAGAAAAAACCTTTTTTGCCCTCAAAACAGGCCAGAGAACACCAGGCCGGCAGCTTTGTTACACTGCATCCATAAGGAAAGACACAAGTACAGCATAAGCCGCACCATAACTGGGTTTTCACCTTTCTTTTTCCCTTTCAGTCAAGCCCCTTGGCTTCCAGGAGCTCTTTCCAACCAACAGCGGTTCAGCTGGAGCACACAGGGAAGGAACGTGGCCTCTCAGCCCCTCCGAGCGCAGCACTAACACCAGTTTCCCCAGCCAAATCCCAGCCTCCACAGAGCTCCGGCTTTTCCCTACCCCACACGCATCCTTCCACAGCAGCGGATGATGGATCAGAAAACTGGACAACACAAAGAACGATTGCGGGATTTAGGAAACCATTTCTTAATATTGCTCTGGGAGTTTGCGGGGGGGGTTCGGTATTCCCTGGGGACCAAAGGGAACGTTTAACCTCCAGGATAATTAGCTGTCTATATTCCGCTTAAATCCAGGCATTTATTGTTCCTTCGCCAAGCACATTATGCAGAGCACGACCGGGCATCAGCTATTCTCAAACATCCACCACCGAGACACTAATTGGGAGGGTTTGCGACGCAGAGGGGTAAATCTGCCTATTCCAGAGGGCACAACCCCGCAAGGATGCTCCAAACCCTACTCAGAGGGTGCACAAACACTCAAGCAGGATCAAAGAGCCACCATGAGGCTGTGTCTCCTTCAGGAGGGCTTGTGGTCTGGGATTCCCGGTCGGATGCTGCTTTCCATGCTCACTTTCCAGAGCTCTCACACCAAACACCAATGCTCGCTTCCCTCTCTGCTCTACCTGACCTCCTCCAGGTCCTAAGTCTCCTGGATTTAGGGTTGTGTTCCAGCAGGATGGCAAAACAGGGCTCGGGTGGACAAATCCTGCTGGAGAATCCAACGGTCCCAGAGTTGGACAGCACAGCAAAACCCCCCACACCCTCACCCTGCAACTGCTGGGACCTCAAGAACCTCGAACACCTCCAGAGAGAGAATCATAGAATCACCAGGTTGGGAAAGACCCACCAGATCACGGAGTCCAACCATTCCCATCAATCACTAATCCATGTCCCTCAGCACCTCGGCCACCCACACCTTAAACCCCTCCAGGGAAGGGGACTCAACCCCCTCCCTGGGCAGCCTCTGACACTGACCAATCACCCTTTCCATGATAAAATTTTTCCTGCTGTCCAGCCTGACCCTCCCCTGGTGGAGCTTGAGGCCATTCCCTCTCGTCCTGTCCCCTGTC
>WAAB01012362.1:0-19725 GCA_013389865.1 Piaya cayana
GAGAGAGAGACAAAACAAAAGGCACAAGAAAAGAATGAGCCAAAGCAGCATTAACACAAGGGTTGCCAAGTCCAAAGCGAGCAGGGTCATGATGCAATAGGGGAGGCCCCTTCCCCAAAACCTGCCAGCTCTTGGAGGACCAGGGGGTCCTGCAGAAAACGCTGCCCTTTTATGGCCAGGCGAGGAGGGCTGTGGTGTGGGAGCCTGCCCTACTATGGGAAAACGTCTCCTGCTGAAGTGTTTGCAACAAGAACACCCACAGTGTGAGCACAGACAAGCTCTCAAAGGACAGCTGAGATGCTGCTGCGCTGCGTTGACCCCGATTCTTCTCTACTTTTAAATTCCACACCCCCCGTCCCTTTTGATTTCTCACTTCTGCCTCCAAACTGGGGAAAAAATAATAAATTAAAAAGAAAAAAAAAAAACCAGAACAATAATTTGGGCAGAGGTGGCTGGTTTCAGGTGACACCCTCAGATCGCGGTGTGGGGATCAGGTTCGCAAAGGTCGTCTGAGGACGTGGGTGAAGCCCCTGAGCAGACAGACGTCTGCATGGAGGACGAGCTCCTTCCCGCTGGCAGCTGTGGGCAGGCGAGTGGCAGCCGTGCCGGTGTTGATCCTCCCCTGCACGGTGGAAGGGCTGAGATCCAAGCTGGGGAAGACGTCGTTACTCTACTCTTAAAACACGGTGATGCGTGCCAAGCTCATCCATCCACCGCTGCAAATCACAGCCCAGGCTGACCCTGCCTGAGAGGGAGTCGCCACCTCCCAAAGCTGCAAAATACACCTTGTCCCAAGTCAGACGTTATTTTCACTTCAAGGGATCACAACTCCGCTGGGAATAGCTTTTTCTCTTTGACTGGTGGAGGTGGGGAGGGGAATCTGCCCTGCAAACGGGATCCTGAGCCATCGGACAATCCGGTGAAGCTCTTGAATTTCAATTCCCTATATTTTTCTTGCACCTAGTAATTTGCCCACCCACAGGTAACTGCTGCGTCCCGCAGCAGCACGGTTTTAATTTTTAGAAGAGGCCTTCTTGGATTCAAATAGTTGTTCAGATTTTGTAATAATCAGGTTTGCTTTTTATATGCAGCAAGGACAGTATGAGGATGTTCACTTACAAGCCTTCAATTATGTTATGGTGAGGGGAAGATCTAAGTATTAAAGAAAAATTGTTTGGAAGAAAAAGGTGAACACACCCCCCTCCCCTTGTAGACTCTCAGATTCCCTGCAAAATATTTAGCTTATTTTGCCCTGGGAAAAGAAATTGTACGATCATGGATTTATGTTGGGATGGATCTCCAGAGCTTACATGGTTCGATGTCTTGCTTAAAGCAGTGGGGGTGACGTATTTTTATTTCCTTGCTGCTCGCTCAGTGCTCAATCCAAGGCTGTGATCCAAAGAGGAGCCTTAAGCCGTGTCCTTCACAAACACCAGTACCTGGAGGAGGTGTAAAAGAAAGGTCACTTTCACTTAAGGTCACTTCCAACCCAAACTACTCTATGATTCTATGATCTACCTTGCTGCCTTTGGGCACAACAACCTTATGCAGAGCTACAGACTGGGAGAAGTCTGTCTGGAGAGCTGCCAGGAGGAGAGGGACCTGGGGGTGTTGGTCGACAGCGACTGAACATGAGCCAGCAGTGTGCCCAGGTGGCCAACAAGGCCAATGGCATCTTGGCTTGGACCAGAAACGGTGTGATCAACAGGTCCAGAGAGGTGGTTCTCCCTCTGGACTCGGCACTGGTGAGACCGCTCCTTGAATCCTGTGTGCAGTTGTGGGCCCCTCAGCANGAGATTAGGAGGAAGTTTTTCACAGAAAGGGTCATTGGGCACTGGCAGAGGCTGCCCAGGGAGGTGGTTGATTCGCCTTCCCTGGAGGTGTTTAAGGCACGGGTGGACAAGGTGCTGAGGGACATGGTTTAGTGTTTGATAGGAATGGTTGGACTCGATGATCTGGTGGGTCTCTTCCAACCTGGTGATTCTACGATTCTGTGATTCTATGATACTGAGCATCAAGAAACAAGTTTGGGTACCCATGACAAGGTGAGGCTGGGATCTGGCCGTTCCTACTATCTGGCTCAGCGTGACTTTAGTGTCCTTGCACGTTGTCAATGGTGAGAGAAATCAGTTCGTTAGCAGTGGGACTCATTAGAATCAGCATTATGCAAAAACACAGCACCAGAACTGGTGCCTTGCTGTATCTTTCCCCCGTGGGTCACGTAGGTGTGTTGTAACGGAGGAAAGCACAGCGCTGTTGACATTACCCTGCTTTTTTGAGCTGGTCCTGCTTGATCCTGTGATGAGTTTGAGTAGAGGAACAGAGTGTTGTCAGAACTTCATTTTGGGGAAAAGGGGCTTATTTCAAGCACCACTTATCTGCAGGTTTTAAGATAGAGGCCTCTGCGCTGGGCGCATCAAGCAAGCCAAGCAACCCAAGCCAAGTTGTCCTCACTGCTGCTGTTGCATTGGAGAAACAGCCTCTACTAACAGCTTGACCTGGCAGTTTTAATATGTTGAGGAAATAAATACTTTTATTCTCCCAGCAGGCCTTTCTCCAGCCGTTATTGGCTTCTGCTTTCCTGCACGAACCGTTTAACTCCTGTTATGTTCAGGGCATCAGGCAAAAGTAAATTCAATAGAATTTAAACTTTTTCATGAAAAAGCGTATAGATTCTATGTTCTAGGTGAGAGAATCGCAGGATTTTATAATTATATTTTTAAAACCCCTTCGTAATATTTGGCAAGCTGAGAGTTGGGCTTGTTCAGTTTGGAGAAGAGAAGGCTCCAGGGAGACCTTGTAGCAGCCTTCCAGTAATTAAAGGGGGCCTACAGGAAGGCTGGGGAGGGGCTCTTTATCAGGGAGTGCAGGGATCGGATGAGGGGGAATGGTTTTAAGTTGAAAGAGGGGAGATTTAAGTTAGATATTAGGAAGAAAACTTCTATTGTGAGGGTGGTGAGGCAGGTTTCCCAGAGAAGTTGTGGATGCCCTATTCAAGGCCAGGGTGGATGGGGCTTGGAGCAAGCTGATCCAGTGCAGGGTGTCCCTGCTCGTGGCAGGGGGTTGGAACTGGATGAACTTTAAGGTCTCTTGTGACACAAACCATTCTCTGATTTTAAGGACATTAAAGAAACCGAGCTGTCACAGGACTGGAGAGAAAGTCCTTTCATTGCTCAGAAGCTGGTTAAAGGGCGAGAAGCAAAAAGTAGGGATGTAGTGGTAACTATTCAGGACAGAAATGAATCCATAGTGTGGTTCCCTGAGACAAAGTCTGGGGATTTTCAATATCCCCATCGGCAACCCGGAGGAGTAGAAGCAGCCCCACATCTCCCTGTTTGCAGGTCAGCTCCTTCAAGGTCATCAAAGTGCCAAAGGAAAAGCAGAGGAGAAAGTTTCAAACGAGCTTTGGTGTAGGAATGCATAAAGCAGAGCATCTGGAGGAAAGAGGCCTACACCAGGCTTGTGTGATGCTGAGATTGGAACCAGCAGGTAGAGCTGAGAACCAGCAGCTAGAGCTGCTTTCTGAAATCACCAGCTCAAGGTGTGTTCAAGGTGGCAGCCAAAAAAGGCCAAGAAATTGTTATTTCAGTGCCTGAAACACACGCAACACTTGGGGCATCTGCTGATGCCAAAACTCCTGATCCCTCTGTATTTTTAATACTGTATGTAGTCTTGATCTCCAAGATGAGCACGATGGTGTTGGAGATGCAGAAAGAACAACTAAAATAACTAGTGGGATGGGGCAGATGCTTTACTAGGTGAGAAGACAAGCTCAGAACCTTCAGCCTGAGAGAGAGAAGGCTGGTGGGAGCTTACGGGCAAGGTGCAGCAAATGATGAAAGCAGTGAATACAGTAAATGCAAACCTATTACTCAAATGAGTAGCAGACCAGTTTAAAACAAATATCAAAGTCCTCCTTTAGTTAACAGGTTGCCACAAGAGCCAGATACCTCAGTGGATTCAGAGAAGGGCTGAAGAAATTCATGGGTAGTAGGTCTGCTAATCGATATTAGAGGGAATCAGCAAGGGTATCCATGAAAGCCCGGGAGGCTGATGGTGAGAGAACAGAAGGGAATGAAGATACTGAATTATTCTTGTCTGTCACTGCTGCAAAAGACTATTAGGCCAGTTAAACTTACAGGAAGAAAAATCCAGTTTACTGGACCAGACTCTCTCAAATCCAGTGAGATCATAGATTCATAGAATGTCCTGAGTTGGAAGGGGCCCACAAGAATCATTGAGTTCAACTCCTGTCCCTGCACAGGACAATCCAAATATTCACACTGTGTGTCTGAGGGTGTTGTCCAGATGCTTCTGGAATATTGTCAGGTTTGGTGCTGTGACTGCTGCCCTGGGGAGCTGTTCCAGTGCTCCATCACCCTGTGGGTGAAGAACCTTTTCCTAATCTCCAACCTAACCCTCCTCTGGCACTTCTTCTGGCCCTTGCCTCGGGTTCTATCGTTGGTTGCCAGAGAGAAGAGATCAGCACCTGCTCCTCCTCCTTCCCTTTTGAGGAAGATGTAGATTGTGATGAGGTCTTCCCCTCAGTCTCCTCTTCTCCAGGCTGAACAGACCAAGTGGCTTTAGCCGTTCCTCATGTAGCTTTATAACCTTTTAATACTGGAGTGCCCAAAACTTCACACAGTACTGAAGGCGGAACTGCAACAGCACAAAGCAAAGCAAGAAGAAGCAATAAGCCATACTCCTTACCCAATCCAATAAGCGACTCCTGCATTGCACCACGCAGAAAACTGAAGGACTGAATTTCTGCGAAGGCTCAGAAATGCTTTGGTGTCACCTACAAGCGAGGTTTGCGCGTTGATGCCAGGTGTGAAAGCTGCATGGGGCCTGCAGTTCAAAGGCATCTTTACATATCAAAGGATAACGCTGCAAGAAACAGCGTTTCATTAGTCAGGAAGCTATAAATTGATATCTTGATTGAAATAATTATCAAGAATTACAGGAATTACCTGAAGGTGCATTTATATTCAAGAGGGTCTTCAGGGAGCAGCTGAAACTCTGCCCCAAATAGGAGCTTCTGTTCAGGGATGCAACACATCAAAATCAAGTCCCACTTTTCAGACCCACCACACGGTCCTGCCTTTTACCAGTGGGTTTAGATCAAGCCAGGGGTATAAACTGGTAATGTGAAAGACAAGAAACCATCTTATTCAGCAGATAGTCATATGTAGAAAAAACAGTGAATTTTCCTCCCCTGCCTGAGCCGTGGAATCTCCCAAACAAAATATATTCTAGGGTGAAGTTCATATAGAAATACTTTTATCTTAGTACCAAAGTAAAATCTGAAATGTTGGTATCCTCGATGCAAGGAGAATGCTGAAAGATATTCAGCAGAGAAGGTCACAGGGGCGAAGTGGAGGGCTGGAAAAGACATTGTTGGGTGAAAAGCTCCGAGCGTACATGCTGTCACTCGGGTTTTTCAAAGGTAAAGTTACAGGGGGGGATTAGAAACACGGTCTCCACGGGTCACTATAGAAAACAAACGACGGGCACCTTCAGTCAAGGTTTTGTAAGACCCAGCATGTTGAGGCTCTGGAGCATGTCCAGAGAAGAGCAACGAAGCTGGTGAAGGGGCTGGAGAACAGGCCTTATGAGGAACGATGAGAGAGCTGGGGGTGTTTAGCCTGGAGAAGAGGAGGCTGAGGGGAGACCTCATTGCTCTCTACAACTACCTGAAAGGAGGTTGTGGAGAGGAGGGAGCTGGGCTCTTCTCCCAAGTGACAGGGGAGGATAGGACAAGGGGGAATGGCCTCAAGCTCCACCAGGGGAGATTTAGGCTAGAGATTAGGAGGAAGTTTTTTACAGAAAGAGTCATTAGGCATTGGAATATGCTGCCCAGGGAGGTGGTTGATTCACCTTCTCTGGAGGTGTTTAAGGGACGGGTGGACGAGGTCCTGAGGGACATGGTTTAGTGTTTGATAGGAACGGTTGGACTCGATGATCTGATGGGTCTCTTCCAACCTGGCGATTCTATGATTCTATGATCCAGAAGCTCAAATCAGACAAGCTGAAGTTCAAATTAAATTAAGATGCCAGCTCCTGCTCGTATCCCTGCATCCCCAGTGCGGCTGGAAGAGGAGAGATGGCAGGGACAGATGACACAAAGCTAGAGACAAGCAGTGCTTTAAGGAGGGAACGTTGCTTGGAGGAGTTATTTATCATCCGCCGGGAAGCTGGAGTGATACACAGCTTGGGAGGCCCTGGGGGTCTGTCCCAGGCCTGGTTCAGCTCAAAATATTTTTTGTAATAATTACTTGCATGAATAGAAAATTTGCTTCTTACAGCTGCAAACGATACCAAGCCGGGAGGGACTTCCAGTACTTCGGAGGACGGGCTGGAACTTCAAAACAATCTTGACACATTAGAGAAATAGGCTGGGGGAAAAAAAAAAAAAANAAAAAAAAAAAAAAAAAAGAGGCTGCAATTTAGTGGAAACAAAGGGAAAACTTTCTGCTTGTGTAAGAATAGACGAGCTGCAGAGCGCAGGCAGGGAATGGGTGAGACGGGCTGCGGCAGCGCATCCCTGCCTGGACGAAGCAGCCCTCCTCATGCTGTTGCAAAAGCAGCAAACCACAGGGAGGGACATGAAAATGTTGCCTGCAGGACACATGGAGTGATGCTTCAGATCTACGTGGCACCACGAAGCCTCGGCTGGAGCAACGTCCACTTGGGTATGGTGAAATGGGGAGGTTATGGACTGATGGTCCAGGAGTTCTAAGTTGCTGAGAAAAAAAAAACCAAACAAAACCACAAAAACTCAACCAAAATCCCCTGAAGTCCTACAGGAAAAATAAAAAAAACCAAATAACCTGAAGTTATTTAGTCCAGAGAAAACTAGATTTGGACAAAAAGTAGTACAAGCTTTTTACAAATATTTACAAATATTCCAGTACCTGAAGGGGGCTACAAAAAAAAGCTGGGGAGGGGCTTTTTCCAAGGGCATGGAGTGGTAGGAGGATGGCTTTACATTGGAAGGAAGAAAATTGAGATGAGACATTAGGAAGAATTTCTTCATTGTGAGGGAAGTGAGACACTGACACAGGTTGCCCAGAGAAGTTGTGGCTGCCCCATCCCTTGTAGATGTTCAAGGCCAGGCTGGATGAGGCTTTGAGCAACCTGATCCAGAGGGAGGCGTCCCTGCCCATGGCAAGAGGGTTAGAACTGGCTGATTTTTCAGGTCCCTTCCAATATTCTATGATTTATGGTCACCTTTTTCCTTCTCAGTAGAGAAGTAGAAGAAAAAAGGTCATTCTCCTCCTCCCTCTTTGCAAGAAATAGTGGTGGACTTAAGGGGCAGCAAAGAGTTTTAGTTTTGGCATCAGAAAATGTATTTCTATGTATTTTTTACAGTATGGATAGTTCTAGCACGTTTGGGTTCGGCACTTCAAATGCTGACTCTCAGCACCAGCAGTTTTTACAGATAGGTTGGGTAAGAACTGTGACTATTTATACAGCTAGAGATGATCTTGCCTCTGGGAAGGAGGAAATGGAGCTGCAAAAGTCCCTTTTTGCTATATTCTCTGGCAAAAATGTTTTCTGAAAGGCACTGGTTCGAATCTATTGATAGAAATGAAAGATGATAAGGGCATCTGTGAGGTTTCCTGAAGAAGGTCTTCGGAATTCCATCACTGAAGCTGTATTTCATCATCAGTATGGGGTGGGTTTTTTGCAGATAGTGATGTTTCAATAAAAAAAAAATTACCTTTCTGGCTTTGTTTCCACCTCTTTTTTAAATGGCAATAGGAGAGAGGCGTCTACCACTTTCTGCATTGCTACGCTTGGGAAATTTAAAGTCATACCAAGCAGCAGAGGCACAAGTAAGCACCCTGTGTTTTATATGGTATTAGCTCATATTCCCAGATTTGCTAATGTTGATGAAGTTACCCTCAGACAGCTCTCATTTCTCTGATAATCAATCCTACAAAACACATGAGAGAATTGCACCTTCACAGCACACTTAGAATCATAGAATCATAGAATTACCAGGTTGGAAGAGACCCACCAGATCATCGAGTCCAACCATTCCTATCAAACACTAAACCATATCCCTCAGCACCTCGTCCACCCGTGCCTTAAACACCTCCAGGGAAGGNCCTCCTCTCCACAACCTCCCTTCAGGTAGTTGTAGAGAGCAATGAGGTCTCCTCTCAGCCTCCTCTTCTCCAGGATAAACACCCCCAGCTCTCTCAGCTGTTCCTCATCAGGCCTGTTCTCCAGACCCTTCACCAGCTTTGTTGCTCTTCTCTGGACTTGCTCCAGAACCTCAACACCTTCTTATGGTGAGGGGCCCACAACTGAACACAGGATTCAAGGAGCAGTCTCACTTGTGAGCTCTGGAGACCACAGAAAGGCCCTAGATGACGTAAGAAGGCTTTGGGGTTATGGAGAAAACCAATGTCCATCTCAAAGTCTTAGGTAACGCTCTATGCTGCAGACCATCTATCCACAGATGAGAACATCAAGTAGAATCACAGAATCGTTCAGGTTGGAAAGGACTTCTAACGTCATCAAGCCCAGTCATCAGCCCAACACCACTGCACCTATTAAACTGTGTCCTGAAATGTCACCTTTACACATTTTTTTAACACCTCCAGGGCCAGTGACTCAACCAGTTCCCTATTCCAATGCTTCACCGCTCTTTCATCAAAGAGATTTTTCTTAATATCAACCTACACCTGCCCCGGTGCAACTTGAGGCCATTTCCCTCATCCGATCACTTGTTACTTGGGAGAGGAGACCAGCACTCCCCCAAGTACAACCTCTTTCAGGTAGTTGTAGAGAGCAATACGGTCTCCCCTCAGCCTTCTCCTCTTCAGGCTAAACAATTCCCTCAGCTGCTCCTCATAAAAATTGTTCTTTAGACTCGTCACCCATTCCCTTGCCCTCTGCTAGACATGCACCAGCAACTCAATATCTTTCTTGTAGCAAGGGGCCCAAAACTGAATGCAGTATTCAATATCCTCGAATACTTGATATCCTCCCTGCCTCTTGTTTTTTGAACTTCCTAAATGGACAAACTATTTGTGACAGGAAAGAGATTTAATCTTTGAAGAAAAGAGACTTAAGGTCCAAGGTGAAGAGAGCTTCTTAGCATCACCCAAAGGCTGTTGCTATTCAGCCAGAGTTGCAGTTCTGAGCGAAGTCAGTGGAATACAAGATACTTAGCATGTTCCTGTCCTGGTTCCAGCTAGGAACCCATGAGTTCTACCTCCTCTGTTGAAAATTCTCCTCCCCACTCCACCAGGCCGTGGGGGAAGGAGTGAGCAAGCAGCCACGTGGTTCTTTGTTGCTGGTGTGAGGCTACATCACAACTTCCCAAAACTACGTTTAAGCCTCGGTTCCAAACAACATTTCTGCTTTCAGAGCAGCCGCTGCTCTTGCCTTTGTGCCAGTGATTACAGGTGACATTAGCAGCCAAAGCAGAGGGCCCCTGGGCAGCACAGGTCATGGAACTATTGAGTTTGATTGGTCCTTACAGGGGAGACATTGAAAATCAGCAAAATGAAGGGACCAGGGAACCGTTGCTTGCTATTTCTTTCAAAATGAGAGCAAAGGACATTCAGTGAAATTATCAAATTGTATGTTCCAATATAAAAAAATAATTCCCTGGCCCCAGTTGTTACTTTAAAAGGCAGAAGCCATCAAGCTGCAGCGCTTGGCAGCACAGAGAGATTAAATACCAAAATCCAGGACTGCTGTACGCAGCCATTATTAAACACAGGGGTCCACTAAGTTTACCGAGGAAGCATCATATATTTGTCCTCTTGCTTTTTCTCTTCTTTGCGCACCTGCAACTTAGTTATAACCACTCCTCCATGACTTTTCTTCTAGGAAAGCTTTGCAGCCAACTCCGCGACAGAGCCTGTGGAGAACCTGGACCAAAAGTCCTTGGTATTTCGTAGAACCATAGAATGGCTGCGTTGGAAAAGACCTCTGAAATCATCAAGTCTAACTGTACCTGTCTACTACTAAACCATATTTCTCAGAATCTCCTCTACCCATCTTTTAAATCCCTCCAGGGATGGTAACTCAACCACCTCCCTGAGCAGCCTCTGCCAGGGCTTGATAATCCTTTCAGTGAAGAAATTTTTCCTAATATCCAATCTAAACTTCTCTGTTGCAACTTGAAGCTATTTACTCTCGTTCTATTGCCTGTCACTTGGGAGAAGAGGCCAACATTCACCTCACTAGTTATAGTCCTTTCAGGCAGTAGCAGGCAGCCTCAGCCTCCTCCACACTAAACAACCCCAGGTCTCTCAGCTGCCTCACATAACCTTTGTTCTCCCCATCAGCTTCACTGCCATTCTCTGGACACGCTCCAGCACCTCAATGCTTTCTTGAAGTGAGGAGGCCAAAACTGAACTGAGTATTTGAGGTGCAGCCTTACCAGCACTGAGTATGGGAGCACAATCACTGCCTTGGTCCTGCTGGACACAGTTTCTGATCCAAGCCAAGATGCCATTGGCCTTCTTGGCCACCTGGGCCACTGCTGGCTCTCGTTCAACTGCTGCTGACCAGCACCCCCAGGTCCTTCTCTGCCAGGCAGCTTTCCAGCCACTCTTCCCCAGGCCTGCAGCACCGCTTGGCGTTGATGTGTTCCAAGTGTTGGACCCAGCACTTGGCCTTATTGAAGCTCTTAACATCAGTTGTAGCCAATCAATCTGGCCTGTTCAGATCCCTCTGTAGAGCCTCCCTACTCTCAAGCACATCAACACTTCCACCAAGTTTCGTGTCATCTGCAGATTTACTAAGGGCACACTCAATCCCTTCACCAGATCATGGTCCCTTCATCCATCCTGACTGAAAAACAACCAGTGTAGCTGTTCTGAGCCCTGGATTGTGGATTATCAGTGAAGAGATTGAAAAATTGTGCTAGGGTAGAGCAGAATTCTTCAGCATACTCAAGACTTGAGGTATAAATTAAATGGAAGTCTTCAGAGAGAAAGGTAGGGGGGAAAAAGGGTACCAAAGCTGTGCATCTTCAAAAATGATCCAGCACTACGAAGTGGTAACTTCTTGCCTATGCAGCATCATCTATTAAATTATACTGATTTCATCTCAGCCAAATATCTACTACCTCCATAGAACAGGTTTGCTTTTTCATTTCTTCTTCAACTAGCACCTGAAGACCCCAAAAGTCGGTTCATCTCACTGGTACATTCCTGAAAATCTCAGGCATCACTCCTGGAAGTGCAGCAATTGGCCCTTTGTCCTATTGCATTCCTAAGGATTTTCCCAATCCTCATTCTTTTCAAGGCTTATTTTCCAAAGATACACTGAGAAGTTACGCAGATGCTTCTTGGTGGGGACAGGCAGCTGAAGTACTAGGAGAGCAGGAGAACTCTTCTTTGCTCTCTCCAACAGGGAGCACAAAAAGCAGGAAGGACAAGAAAAAAAACAAGTAGAAGGGTAGTTAAGGAGTTAATGAAGGGCTGCAGCACCTCCCATAGGAGGGGAGGCTGAAAGAGCTGGAGCTGTTCACCCTGGAGAAGGCTTTGAGGAGACCACATAGTAAGAAGACCCTATAGTGACCTTCCAGTACCTGAAGGGGACCTACAGGAAAGCTGGGAAGGGACTTTTTACAAAGGTTTGTAATGACAGGAGGGGCAATGGCTAAAAACTGGAGAGGGGCAGATTTAGACTAGAAATAAGGAGGGATTTGTTCACAATGAGGGTGGTGAGGCACTGGAATAGGCTGCGCAGAGAAGTTGTGGCTGCCCCATCCCTGGAGGTGTTCAAGGCTGGATTGGATGGGGCCAAGCAGCCTGATCAAGTGGGCATCTCTGCCCACTGCAGGGGGGTTAGAACTTGATGATCTTTAAGGTTCCTTCCAACAAAAACTATTCTATGGTTCTATGGCTTTTACAGGTCATAACGCCAGGGTGGGAACCACAAGCATCTCCAAGCTGCATGGTGCTCAGGACCGTCCCTATCAGTCCACCCTTTGGGTACAGACATTGGGTTGCTCAGGCAGAACCACGATCCTCAAGGACAGACAACACATCTCAGCAGAAATATTAACTGACATCAAAATAACGTCCACCCCCCACTCTGCACATGCACTGTGACTCTCAACCTTAATTAAAAAGAAAAAAAAACCCCAATCAGATAGCCACAGACTGTCTGATATCACACATGCAATCCTGCCTACTTCAGGGGGGTTACACAGACATTATTAAAGCCAAGACTCCATCCCTTTAATTGTCTGCGTGATTTTTAATCAGTTTGACTTCCCCGGTTAAGCAGCCCAAAGCATTTTAAACCCAAGGTGGAAAATCATTACCGTTTCACAACCATATAAAATAAAATTATTTATATGGATGCTAAGTAGGGGTGGGGCATGCAAAGCTTTATCTTCTCATAATTTAAATCCCAGGCAGCGTTCAGTTTGGAAATGACACCAGCTGGATTCCAGAGTGCAGCCCAAGGTCATCTAAACAGTGCGATCTGCTCCGAACTGCGAGTGTGATCACTGCGAACCACACAAAGCCATCAACAGAAATTTAATACACTGTCAGATACTCGGGGATCTCCTGAAAGAGCACTTGAAACGCTTCTTACCCTTGAGTGCAAGGACACAAACAGCCCTTGTTTAAACGCGATACAGTAGGAAGGAAACCTCTCTGCGTGTCGCTATCATAGGAACAGCGCACTTAGGCTGCTGCCTTGTAAATACGAGCTTTGCAAGAAGGAGCTGTTTGAGAGCCAGGTGGTTCATTTAAAGTCTTATTCGAGCCAAGTCGAGTCACTCACCTGCCACTGGAGACAGAACACAACAATATTCTGTGTATTGTGCAGAATAACCTATTGCTAACACAACCAAACACATGCAGATCTAACCTTATTTAAAACTCCTTTTTTTTTTTTCAGATGAAACCTCTTATACTCAATTTTACTACATTTCAGGACTTAAGACTTACTCTAAAAGAAGAATGTCACTAATGAGTAATACACGAGCAGGTGCCAGCCACTCTATTTTTAACACTGCGTGTTCCAGCACAGCGTCTGCCTTCAGCCTCCTCCCTGCACTCACTCCCTCTCGCTGCCGGAACTGCCTCAAGGTGATGGTTTATGCTCTATGGTGGCAGGTCTGCAGCACCTGAGAGCTGCCCTGTGATCCTGATCTTTAACTTGGGCACAGAAAACATGGGGTTTTTTTTTAACCACAAAGAGAATTTAAAAGGATTTTTGCCAACCTCCTTTTAAGAAGGAAGACCGAGACGGTTCTATGCCGCACTGCAATGTGGAGATGGTCCAAACTTCTCTCACACTATCGCATTTGTTTCATAGAATCATAGAACAACCAGGTTGGAAGAGACCCACCGGATCATCGAGTCCAACCGTTTACTGTCGTTGATATATTCATCCTTACCCTACCTTAAACAGCCATTTTTTAATGCCTTTCATCACTAATATAGCTCCCATCACCTGGAGCTACTACTTTTCTTGCCAGAGACTCATGGTGACGACTCCTTAAAGGTAGGAAATGGGAAATGCAAGGTTAACCAGATCATAGTAAAAAAATAAATCAAACAAGGAAACACCATCCCCCACCTCCCCTTGTCCTTTTTACCTCAGATCATGGCAATTAGCCTTTCCATTAGGGCAAAGCTGCTATTTTCCTATGAAATCCTGTTTTTTTTTTCTAGAACAGAAGGTCTAAAAGACTAATGGGTTAGTCCACTGAGCCATTACATCTGCTGACTTGAACTAATACCACGTTTCCAATATGCTACGGAAACGATGTGGGAATGCATAGTTAGGAAAGAATATTTAGCAAAGTAGTTAAAACTCAGATCTACGCAGAAATCTCTACATGTGCTAAGTGCAGCTTTGCACGGCAGATAAGAACCTTTGATATACGTTGAGGAAATGGCACAACCTCAAATCACGTGGAAATTTCAAATGTTTGTTCCTCCAATGACAATTACGTAAACCCAGTACAGAGTCTTGAGAGGAACCATTCTCTGGTTCAGGAGAAGGAATGGCAGCTTGCAAGGGACAGAAGCAGATAGAGAAACTGAAGTTTAATTTTCCTGTCTGCTCCCCTCAAGCAGCAACGGATTTTTTCCAGATGTAGAGAAAACAGCATCTGCAGGTATGTACAAAAGTTTATTTTACAAACAGCAACTACTTTTGAATAACAAAATTACAAAACCATAGACCAACGGTAGAAAACCAGCTCCAGGTACATTTCCTATCTGAAACACAATTTAACTGACTTCACCGAGTCAAAATACTTCCTTCTCCCTTCCCTCTCACTCCTCCCCAATCACCGACCAGATGGAATTTCTTTGTAAAGCCTGAATTCAGAGCATGAAATAGATGATTAGTCACATTGCAGTCATTTTGGACACCAGTAATTAACTGACTGACCCTATTTCTACTACCTTTTCCCAACCTTAAAAACTAAAAAGTCAACTCCAATCTGAAATGCAACCACACCCAGTTCTGGAGCAATTTTTAAATGAATGGCAATGTTTATATTTGTATATTTTGTTACACCACCAGCCCACTAAGTTCTGTTTTCTCAGTAAGGGGAAAAGTAAGTTACGTTTGTAACTTAGAACAATGAAACCGCTTGAATTAGCAATGAAATATTTGTTCAGGACTGAAAAAGCTTCCACTTGTTAGGAACATGTTTGTAAACCAATACTGACTTCATGTTAAACAGTATAAGAAGTTTACAAACCACTGATTCAAAAGGATTGCGTGCACAGACTTTTCACTGAACTCCAAGAGTAGGAAGGGTGTAAGTCCAGAAATTTGGGTTCTTCTAGAAAGAAATTTAGTTTTAGGAACCTGTGTCCAAATGTCTTATTCAGTTGTTCAGGGACAGAAGCGGAGGGCATCGTTACAGTCTTCAAAAACTTAACTTTAAACTTCCTTTTCATGTTTCAGAACTGTACCAAAAGCTGATTTTGGATAGCTTAATTCAATCAAAGAGACAGCATGAACTGACATCTAAGAAATTAGCACTTCTAATTTTCAAAGCTGCCGGGTCCTGATGAGATTAAAAAAAAAAAAATCCTTTTCAATATTTGAAAGCATTTAAGAAAATGAAAGCATCTCGAGATAGTAGAGAAAGTCAGTAATGAAAACTCTTATAATACAGCGGTATTTGTTAGCTGTAATAAAGCTATGTTAAGTCCTTTTTCACTACAGAACCCACTTTTCAAGTTACATTATAGCATTAAAAACCTGTTTCTTAGGACACAGCTTTCTAAACACTGAAAAAAACCTTTACAAACTATTTAAAATCTCAACTTAATCGGAATATTGCAAGAATTGCTCTATGCTCTTTGACTTAAATCTAGCAAACAGGTTACCTGTAACACGGTGTCATTTTTGGTATTAAACTTGATGCTGAAAGTATCGTCCGTGCTTTTTTATCAGGCATACCAGGATTTTTTGTAGTCGTATCACCTTAACAGCACGTAGCTGAATATCTGCAATATCGATATCCAATATTCCCTATGGAAAACAGGATACATCTCCAGAGGTTGTATAAAGGAACCATTATGGTTTGTTTACTCCAAAAGTCATCACCACCTAAGTCTTTTTAAGGTGTTTTGAACGAACTCATGATATACTCAACTGTTCACGACACTGAACTTCAGAAGGGGTTGAAGTATGCCAAGCACTGCAATATGAACCGAAATGAAGTTCAAAGTGTGTTTAGAAACGCTGTTTTCTTTTTTTTTTAGAGTCTTAGGAACGTTGCTGCTCATCACAAAATTCACTCTCGCACAGAAAAGTTTAGACAAGTCGGATAATAAGATCAAATCCCATCCAATCGCACTCGCGCTCACGGTTTGGCAGTTTGATAATTCCCACCGTGCATCACGCCTCACCCTCTTCAGCAGACGGCTGGAACATCACAGCACAGCGAGCGTTAAGACAGAGCGGCAGACTTTGATTCCATCACCTCGCTGTTGTGTATATACCGTATATAATGCAATAATGAACAAACGAGACAGCACGGAACCCATCTTCCAGCATTAAAAAAAAAAGCATTTTAATAAACTAGAAACAGCAGCCTATGTCAGGAGTCTTCACAGTTTTATAGCTGCTAGCATATAGGTAAATAGTAACAGGCAGAAAGCCCAAAGGTGTTTATAAATCTACTTCAAGACAGTACTGACCGCTGCATCCGGAAAAGTGGTGGAAGAAAATTCACCTAAAGCGTCCTTCGTGGCTTGGAAAAAAACCCAATTCCAGGAAAGCAAACTATTTTTTTTTTCTTCTATTTTGTAAAAGTAGCATTTGACATTAAAAAAAAATATATATTAAAAAAAAAAAATCAGTTCAGTTGAGCTCAGTACTTGTCTCTGTAAGGGAAGAGTCAGTTGAGTTCTCTGTTAAGTGGTGAAGCTTCAGCTAACTTGGTAAACACCCTTCGACTTCACTCGTGACACTGTCAAAACAGTTGAACGTAACACTGACAAATTATTAAATAGAGTTTCCATTGTCAAAGAAACCCTTTCAGCTGTATCTGCTGCTTTCACTGGGACTGCGATTGTTAGAGTAGCTGCGATCGCTTTCGCTGTCGGAGCCGTAAGATCTACAAAGAAAAGATGAAAACGTCTCAAAATCGTATTTAGGGCTTCAAAACTGCATCAAACAAACAAAAAATAAATGTCAAGACACACGCAGGACACAAGAAGAAAACGTACAAGAAGTCTTTCGCAGGATGACATTTCATATAACTTAATTAGTCATTAAGGGGCACTCAAAATTAAAATAATTAACTTTACATGATGAAAATCCTATCTAACTGAAGTCAAACTGTGCTTCTGACCACAAAATTTCTTGCTTCCTCTGATACAGCTAAGAAATCATCCAAAGCACCTGTTTTTGCAAATGCTAATAGCTGACTGAGAAGCATATTCTAAAAAATATCTTTTCATAACGCAAGCACTTCTCGACTGAGATAATCTCACAACTCCTTGCTTTCTATGTTGCAGGGTTTTGTCTGAAGAAGGGTCTTGAGAATTAGGTCCCATAATCACAACAGGAGCGCGCGGGTGTTTGCAGAGTGGAAGTTGTAGATTAAAATGTTTTGGCTTCTCCAGAAGAATTCCAAGCTCAGCACCTGGCCAAACGTCAAGATCGAGTCCAGATGGTTTCAGACAAACCACAGGATATATTTAAATTACACAGAATAAACATTCATGACAGGTTTTCTAGCTTCGTGAGCGTAAAGAAAGCTTTCTAAAAGAAAGATGAGCATACCCTAACTCTACACTGTTTCTGTGAAGCTTTCCAACATCCTAAAACAATGACTTTAAGTCTTATTTCCACACTCTCTGTTAAGCTCATTAATTTCCCCTCGAACACAGACAAAAGTTGTCTTACTGTCAGAACTAGATGGGGGAATGGGTGAGATAAAAGTCCATTAAGAGCTGGTATAAAACTGATATGACGACAGAAAAGGATGAACACTTACAGCGGTCTGAGATCTGCTTGATTCATCATCGACTAACATGGGATATATTAAAAGGTACAAGAAAATAATCACTGATCACTCACTACATCTCTTCCTCTCCTATTCCACTTCTCATCTTTGTGAGATGTGCTCCCTTGCACTCATCTAACACCCCTGGACTGAGGAGAATAAAACTTATCCTCACTTCAGCAGCAGCAGCAGCACACAGAACAAGTGTTCTTTCAAAGTACATAAAAATTTAATTCTGGAGAGCACTGCAATTTTTCATTTCCCTTCTATGCTTTTTTTTTTTTAAATCCACTTTTGGGAGTCTAACCAAAAAGTATTTACCACCCAATGGAATTCTCTGCATACCAGGTAGCTTTTAATCCGTAACAGGGCACTTGATTTAAATCTCAAGAGTTGGTTCTCTGTAGTTTTTAAGAAACACTTAGAATTATTGAAATGCCCAAACCTGTTTATTTTTAACACACACAATGAACTGGAGACTTCTCAAATCTTTCTTATCCTAGTTCCTTCATCTACGTATTAAGTATCTTAGAAATTCTGACCCCTCATCAGATAATTGCTCTAATTTTAATAGGTTTTAATAGTTACTTCTGGTAACAGTGTTTTTTATGCTTGGATGGAAAAGTCACTAGTTTTGGTGAACATCATAAGGATGTTTTTCACAAATTTATTTTGCATATATACAGTGTCAAAGTCACTAGCAAAAACATACCTGGATCGTCTATCGTAACTTCTAGATCTCCGATAGCTATCACTCCTTTTACTTCTACTTCGACTTCTGCTGTAGTAACTATCATATGTGTATGACCTACTTTAAAGGGAAAAGACAGCACCTGTAAATTCAGTATTTATCTAAAATGCTGTTTCTCGGAAATGCATATTTTAAAGATCTTTATATACAGAGATAAGTCTCCAAGGCAACAGTAAAAATCTCAGATTTATTAATCTAGAAAAGACTTACTAAGCATTTAAAAAGTTTTGTCTCTTCCCTACAAATTGTAGATGCAGTAAAAATCATGTTTGCTAACACTTCTGAAAACAAGTAACAAAGTGATTCCATTTATACCTCAATTTTATTTTGACAAGTGGATACGAGTTCACTGTTACTTATCTCACATCATCACTTGTAACTGTAATGCCAAGAGCAGTGAGACCGCTCCTTGAATCCTGTGTGCAGTTCTGGGCTCCTCACCACAAGAAGGATGCTGAGGCTCTGGAGCGAGTCCAGAGAAGAGCGACTAGGCTGGTGAAGGGGCTNGACTACCTGCCCTTGTAAAACATCCCTCCCCATCTTTTTCATGACATACTATGTTTAAGTGCCGTAGATAAAGAAATATCCCTACAGTGAGATATTTTTATAGTAAGCTTTATACAAACTCTGCGATAAATGTAATCCATACCTGGATCGACTGTGATGACCGTAAGAACTACTTCTGGATCTGCTTCTACTATAGGTTCGACTGACAAAAACAAAATCAGACAGATATTCAGTTAATTTAAGTTAATTACAAGAGCTAAGAGAGCAGGGGGACGGGGGAGTGAGAGGGGAGAAACATGGTTTGCTCAGAATTCCCTATCCATACTACAAAACACTGAACAATTATTTCTCAGTGAGCAGAAATGCTGAAATCCGACTATCCTGACTTGTCCATTTCAAGCAGAAACTTCAGGCTGCAGCACGCAGAGGTAAATACATTTCCAATTCACTCAGAGACTGAAGTATAACACCGCTGTG
This sequence comes from Piaya cayana, assembly GCA_013389865.1. Classification (NCBI taxonomy): domain Eukaryota; kingdom Metazoa; phylum Chordata; class Aves; order Cuculiformes; family Coccyzidae; genus Piaya; species Piaya cayana. The sequence continues at coordinate 19,215 of WAAB01012362.1, forward strand.
ACTAACTCACTGGTTTTGGAATGCACATCAACACTACCTGCAATCACAGAAACTCACCTGCGACTCTTGTAACTTTGGTAAGAACTACTTCGACTTCTTGACCGATCCGTACTGTACCTTCCTCTGCTTCGGCTTCTTGTGTAGCTTCTTGACCTGCAAATCAATGACCAACTTTGAAAAGCATGCAGAATCACAGAATTATTAAGGTTGGAAGAGACCTCTAAGAGACCTCTTAAAAAGTAGAATGCAACTGTAGAAAAGAGCAGCAGAAAATGGGAAGCAAAAGCATTATAGAGCATAAACGGTGTGACCAGCAGGTCCAGGGAGGTTCTTCTCCCTCTGGACTCGGCACTGGTGAGACCGCTCCTTGAATCCTGTGTGCAGCTCTGGGCCCCTCACCACAAGAAGGATGTTGAGGCTCTGGAGCGTGTCCAGAGAAGAGCAAGGAATCTGGTGAAGGGGCTGGAGAACAGACCTTGTGAGGAACGGCTGAGAGAGCTGGGGGTGTTTA
>WAAB01012363.1:0-28194 GCA_013389865.1 Piaya cayana
AGAAAAATCAAACTATGACATTAGGATTTTCCCAAAGGCTTCTCATATAAATGTCTTCAGGCACCTCAAACCCCAGATCAGTTTGAAGTGTAACATCAAGGCAAACATAAACCACTTCTGTCTTTGTTGTTCTTTTGCAGTAGAGAGCCACCCGAGAGCTTCAGTTACTGAAAATGCATTTCACACTGCTTCTGGCAACTGATAAGGACTTTTCCAATATTATTTATTGCAGATTAGTTTTCTTTCAACAAGTATGCTAGCATCTTGAAACAGGGTAGAAAAAATGCATTATAGACATTTATCTGATACTGCCGTGCTTTGCACTTCAGGCAGTTATTCAATTAATTTTTCAGTCCTTTATAATGGATTATAAACTCCAGCCAGTTTATCTACTGAATTATTACCAGTTATTTTAAATTTAGGTTATGTCTAATATGAAGTCTTAATATACAAGAGGGAGAAATTTGGTCATTAGTTTTAGTAATTTCCTTGCATGAATTGCAAGAGAAACAAGTGGAAGTCAAAGAGGAAGTGGCATACTTTACGAATTAATCTACTTCAGATTCCATTTGTACTAAGCATGATGACATTTTAAAGTTTACCCCCATAGACATTCTGATACCAAACATCATTTTGTAGAGGACAGATAGACAGGGGAAGACAGAAGTAGAGGAGCATACGCTTGATTTTTTTACTCCTTGCTCCACATTTCAAAAGCAATCCACCCAGCTACTCTTATCACAACAGGCTCAAGTGCAGTTTAAGGGGGAAAGAAGCAAATTGTTTTCTTTTTAAAAGTGCGAAGGTATTTAAAAATCAGAGGAAATGGAGAAAAGTGAAGGGCGCATCACTGTGCTTTGGAACCTTTGGTCTCCTTGTGACTTACACAACTAATTCTGTTCACAAATCTTATGATAGTGTATTTCTAAGCATCTACACTTCTAAAAAGGTCTGGTGTTTTGTCGCATTCAATAAGAGCTTGACATTTAAAATGCTACTCAAAATATCAATGTTAGATTTCTTCTCAATAAATTTAGCACCAGTCGGGAGTCTGTCATCCATCTGCAAATAAAATTATTTCACAAAACTAATTCTTGTTAGAATACTCATATCTTCTTTTTGTGAAATGCAAAAGTATTTACGAATCCTTGTAGAGTTGCACTGCATGTTACAATATCTGTAAGATCTCTCTAAAACTTTTTTACATCCTTCTACTTTCAGACTCAAAGCATCATGTATGACATGATTTCTGACTTAAATGAAAGAAGCGAAGATTTTGAGAAGAGAATTATTTCTCTGGAAACTAAACTGGAAACTTTAATTAGTAGCGTTCAAGCTCTCCCTGGACTGATTAGCCAGGCAAGCAGCCAACAACAGAGGGACCTCCTCGAGGCTCAGATACAAAATTATAAACACATTGCCTACAGTGCTGAGCGAACATGGTCTTTGCCAAGAAGAAGGAGATCCTCCTCCACAGTACCACCAAAATCATCAGACAGTAGCTAGAAGACAATAAGTTAACCACAACCGACCCCCGACCCCCCGACTTTTTGCCATCATATGGTCAATATTTTAGCTTTTATTGTAAAGCCCTATGGTTCTAATCAGTGTTATCTGGGTTCTGATGTCAGAATCCTGGAAACCTGGACACAGTATTTAAGGCCAAAGTGAGTGAAAATTGTTCCCCTCAGACGTTCCTCCTCTCAGATGCACAGTGAATGCACTTACTATTGTTGTAGTAGATTGTTCTTCCTGTAATTTCACTAACTTTTTATTCATGCACTTCAAACTTTAATAAAAGGTGAATTTCTGCACATATTTGCTTGGTTACTTGGACCTTAGCAGTTAAAAAAAGCTCATGATCAAAAGGCTTAATTCTAAAACCTTAAGAAACAAAATTCGAGTGTAATTATCCTCTCAGTATGAAAACTCAATCTCTGAACTTTGCACTGGAAGGGGGGAAAATCAAAATCAAAATAAAAAAATCAGTGTTCACCTAACACTGTGCTGTATATGTATAGTAATTTTAAAAGGTTACTGACCGCCTCCTTTACTGAAGTGGTTAATTAAAAATATAATTTACTCTAGAAATCAGAAAGACAGTAGTGCTACTGTTGTGCTAACTCAGTCCTCAACTTATATTGAGGAAAAGCACAAGGTACTATGGGTTTAATTTTCTTACTCCTGATACAAAAATTCCTTTTAATTTTTCCTTGTTTGAATCTTGTACCACCAATTCCTTTACTGAATTTTTATTTCCAAAACATAAGCTTCTTCACAGTGGCCAGTATATTAGATGACCAAAAGGAGAAAGTAGCATTATGGCAGATCTCCAAAACTGCTTCTGTAACTGAATGTAGATTTTTCTTTGAATAATTTTTTTTGCAAATAACAAAGTATCTCTCACAAGAAGCACATGGAGTGTTTACTGTATTACAAACTGAAAAGCCTCATGCATACTTCAGTTTAGTCTCTCTGATCGGAACATTCAGCTTTCACTTGCTCCTGAACTTCTCCTTTTCACTGCATTCCAGATATTGATTCCTTTTATCGGTTACTTTGGAGTCTCGTTGCTAATCCCTGCATCTTTAATGACTCTTAGAAAAGGTATCTTCCCTGTGAAGACTTAAACATATCACAAACAGGCTCATTCACTATGCTTAAAACCAAGTAAGCACTAAAACTAAACTTAAAACTGAGCATGATGTTATCTGGTATGGAATATCACTTTGCTCAGTTTGGGTCAGGCGTCTTGACTATGTCCCCTCCCAACCTCTTGCCTACCCCTGACCTACTGGCCTTTGTGGATGGGGAGACAAAGCTTTGACGTTGTGCAAGCACTGTTCAGCAACAGCTAAAACACTGGTGTGTTATTAATACTTTTAGCCACAAATGCAAAGTGCAGCAGCATATGGGCTTCTATGAAGAAAGTTAACTTCAGAAATTCATCCCATCCAGACCCAATACATAGGATAATGTTACATTAGCTATCATCAAAGCTCCAAAACTTTAATTTCATAAACATCTCTCAGCAGCACTTATCATTCCAAAGGCCAATAACTGGAAGCGACATTGCAAAACATGCATACACCAACATATAGGCTTTGGTTACAAGGTCACTTAACCATAAATGCCTCCTACGCTCCCTCTGTTGCTCTTGCCCACCCTCGGTCCTTTGCACTACATATTTTCCTCCATCAGCTTCTGAGCACGTGGATCCAAGGCTACCTCTGTCAGTGTCCCTGGTACAGAGACACCAACAGGTACAGGTCTGAAGATAGCCCCAGGGCACCCCAGAAGCATGTGGCCTAGCACATATAACAAAAGAGAACAGATAGCAAGATCCAACCTGAGAGGTCATGGACCCCTTAGACATCGCCTCAACAAGGCAACAGTGCAAGGAACCTGGGAGTTATTATGACTCCAGTCATTCTTCTGTCCAGAGATATCACTATATTTCTCAAATGAACTTATGGACCTAAAAGAAAAAAACATAGACATTGATTTTTGTCTGATTTTTTGTCTGATTGGTGTTCCTTAGCACTTATTGATATCTTTGTTTGTTGGAGTTCAGACTCTGACTTGTGCTACAAGATGATGAGACAAAAGACCTAATAACTGTGAATCAAACTTACCATATTATTAGTGCTTTCAATACATTTCTAAAGCACTTACTGCTATTGGGCTCTGGATTCCTTGAGTAGTGTACAGACTTTAGGTAGCTGACCTGGCATCATTGCAGGTTCATTTCCACCAAAGTGCCAAAAAAATATCTATGCCCATTGAATTCAGTTGGTCAGTGGGTACTTGTTAACGTCTTCTACTGGATGCTCAGCACATCCCAAATGAGGTCCTCAGAGAAGCAGCTTTCCCATGAATTCTCAAACTACTTTGGAAGATAATGCAGGAACAGCTGGAAGAGTTTCCATTCCTTCAGCCTTTTTATTTACAACCTACATGCAGAGAAAGCTACTCAGGTATCAGTAGTGCAATGGGAGGAAGTTAGGCCATACTTATTTCAGTTATCAAGCGCATGAAAAGAAACTTTAAAATTGCATGTAGAAATAGAATACTTTCCCAGTCTTGCTCGATATTCATGGTGATATTTCCGGTTTTGCTACCCTCTTTTCTGTAGCCTACAAAATATATTTAGTGAGTCTGTTCTATATTATTTTCATTTTGGAGCAACTGCTGTAATACTAGCAGCATGAAATAAGCGCACTTTCAGAACAGCAAAATGGAAACCAGAAGAGAAATGGACCAGTAGTGGATAGGCAACCAGTAGTGGATTTTGCAACTAGTTTCAGAGAGGTAGAAATAGGACAGAGAGAGGATTAGATCCTCAACTGGCACAGTTTGGAACCTCTCTGTTAATGGTCAATGGATACGTCTCAGTTGTCCTTTGAAGGTCATGCCCAAGTCTGCCATGTAGAAAACACAAACCTTCTCTACAGACAATGTAGACATGATCTGGTGTCAGTGCAAGAGTCTCTGTTTGCAGTCATGACTTCGTCAGTGTGACCATTCACTTCACTTGTCAGGATAGTCAGTTTCCCACTCAAAGATTGCCAGCTGTAGCATATAATACTCAAAGAGGATTAGACATAAAACTACAGACATCTAGACTGCTACCATAAAAAATATTTGGTTTTAACTGTTAAACATTTGTCTTCTTTCCCCCACTGCATTAAAACGATCAGTCTCCTCCTTCCTCTCCCTCTCTCTGTTGTTTAAAGCTGTCTTCCCCCTCCCCACCACCTTTTATCTTTGCTTAGTGGATGCAAGAAAGACATTGTCAAATGCAGAAACCTTTTGTATCCTTCTAGGTTGGTGGGAAAAACACCTATTATCTGTGTATGAAATGGCCAGATACTAGCTGGTGGCATAACGAATGTATGATTCAGGTTATGAAGTTCTAGCTGTGTTGACCTGCATTATTTGCCCTGTAAGAAGCTAAAGAACCTTGCACTGCTTTGCACATTGTTTGATACTTTTTTGAACATTTATGGCTCAGTTTAACTGATCGCATGGTACATGAACTGATCAAGGCTTCTCTCAGCTTCTAACAGTTTTGGCCATTCCAGCTGGTGGGTGGGGGGGGGGGGGGGGNGGGGGGGGTGCGTGTGTGTGTGTGGGTGGGTGTGGGTGTGTCCTTTTCCATCCCAGAGCAAGAAGGGAACTGCAAGCAGAAAACCTCTAAAAATTATTTCCAAACCAAAATGCTACCCAGGGCTACCTAAGTTTACACTTTCTCCACAGCTTGGCTTTGTGGAATAAATAATAAAACTCACCTCAAAGATTAATGAAAGCTATCTGATGCCTGATTCTTATTCCTTTTCCTGCCGAAAGAGGATGCCTTGCTTGTGCAAGGTATTTCAAGTATTTCATAGAATAATAGAATTAACCACCAACATATTCTAGGAATATAGTGGCAGCCATGTCAGAAGCATGTGGGGAAGTGAAAAGTGAGTTGATGGTATATTTAGAAGATAGACTTCTAGAAAAGAAGAGCACCAAGATCGGGTACAAGGCAACTGCACAAAGGAGTCCAGAAGGGGAGGTGGTGATTTTGGCCTTGTGAAGAATCAAAATGCAATTTCCCACTGCTCACTAAATCATTTAAGCAGAGTCAGAAGTTTCTCTGAAACAGCACATGTATTACTGCTCCAAATAACTTGCAAGATGACTGTCAAAAATCTTGATGGCAAGTAAATTCATATTTCAGTTGCATGCCCTGGCAGTCTGTACCATTTCTGGTAGATAACACACCCAAGAAAGAGGAGTCAGAGAGAACAATAGGCTTGTCTATCCAAATTATTCTATAGGAAACACTACTTTTTTCCCTGAGATTAGATTTCTATCCCCCTAGGGGTAGATGTACATAACCCCCACTTGTTAATATACTTGGAGTTCGGTTCTTCTGCCCAAGAAGTTTCCTCTGGTTGTTTGAGGAAAAAACAGCTGAAATAACCCAAAAGCTGGGTAATAAGGGCACCCACCCACAAGCAAGGAAGATTTTTCATTTCTGCAAGAGGATTTGGTTCAGTTGTCTCATTTTCTATATGCTCTCAGATGACCAGAGTGTAAAGATACTTACAAGAGCAAGAATCGGAGATTTCTTCTCCAGTTCCTTTCCAGGTGCATGCTATAATGGCTGCACATCAGTCAGCTTCATTCTACCTGCGACATGATGCTGTTCTCTAGAGAGCTGGAAGACTGGGCTAAAATTGCCACAGATAATAAGAAAGAATATCAAGCATACATTTTCCAACAGTCTTTCTCTTGCTTTACTGGATGTGAGGAAGCCCTGACAACTTGGTACTTTTCTCCTTCCTGTTTATGGAGTCAGAGACTGTCTAAACATTTGGGATTTGGGAGTGAACTGGAAGCAAAGTAGCTCAATGATAAAAGTGACAGCAATGCTGTGGTGGGTTGACCCTGGCTAGCCACCAGGTGTCTACCAAGCTGCTCCATCACTCCCCCTTCTAAACTGGACAGGAGGAGAAAAATACAATGACAGGCTTGTAAGTCGAGATAAGGATGGGGATACCACCAATTGCTGCCATGGGCAAAACAGATGTGACTTGGGGATACTAATTTGATTTATTGCCAATCTAAAGGCAGAGTAGAATCATGAGAAATAAAGAAACCCCAAAACTTAAAACACCTTTCCTCCCACCCCTCCCGTCTTTCAGGGTTCAACTTCACTCCCAGCTTCTCTACCCCTGGTGCAGGGGGACAGGGAACAGGAGTTGCGGTTGGTTCATCATATTGCCTTTACCGCTCCTTCCTCCTCACGCTCTTCCCCTGCTCCAGCATGGAGTCCCACCCACAGGAGACAGTCCTTCACAAACTGCTCCAGCATGGGTCTTTTCCATGGAGTGCAGTCCTTCAGGAACAGACTGCTCCAGCGTGGGTCCTCTGTGGAGTCACGAGTCCTGCAAGGAAACCTGCTCCAGCGTGAGCTCCTCTCTCCACAGGTCCTGCCAGGAGCCTGCTCCAGCACAAGCTCTGCACAGGGTCACAGCCTGCTCTGGGTACATCTGCTTGCTCTAGCATGGGGTCCTCTATGGGCTGCAGAGTGGATGTCTATGGGCTGCAGGGGGACAGCATGCTTAACCATGGTCTTCACCACAGGCTGCAGGGGAGACTCTGCTCTGGTGCCTGGAGCACCTCCTCCCCATCCTTCTTCACTGACTTTGGTGTCTGCAGAGTTGTTTCTCACATATTCTCCCTCCTCTCTTCTGGGTGTTGTTGTGCAGCAGGTTTTTTCCCCTATGATATCACAGAAGCACTACCAATGTCACTGATTGGCTCAGCGTTGGCCAGTGAAGGCAGGTCTGTCTTGGAGACAGCTGGCACTGGCTCTATAGGACCCGGGGAAAGCTTTTGGCATCTTCTCACAAAAGTTACCCCTGTATCCCCCCTCCACCCCCCCCCCCCCACCCCCCCAACCTTGCCAGGCAAACCCTATACAAATGCCTTGAGGCCTAAAGCCACTGTTACATCCCTTTTATGAAGTTAGTCCTAGGCTTTTTTCCTCCCTCAAGTTTTTTTTAAGAAAAAAAGGCCTATAGCACTTCTAAAAGAGGAAGGAAAGAGATAATTTCTTTAAAAGCTCTTCTACTATAACTGAAAGAATGAACAAGCATATTTTTTGATAAATAATGGAATTATTCTGAACCTTAGCGATTAATTCCACAGGGAGCCAACATGAGCCAAGAGATCGCCAGACCAAAAGCTTCTGCCTGGCAGATGTTTGTACGGTAACTTGACAGCTAATGCTCCTCCCTGACTGCAGCTGGCAGTACACGTCCAACCTTTTGGCCTGACCACTTGTTCATCTTATAGCATTATTATACCATCAAGAGGCACCAGCCAGATTATGTATGAGAATCAGGTCCATTGCACTAAATTCTGAAGAACTCAGATTATTTCAGCCACATTGCCATTACAGTCTTATATAATGAGTGAAGTTTATGTTAACGCCAACTGTTGCCTAAACTCTAGATTGCAGTACTATAATCAGGAACTTCTATGTGTAACAGAAGTCTACAAACCCCTCCCAAAGTAAAGAATAGCAGGCGTTTACAAAAATCAAGGGGACCATGCCTTACTGTATGTTTTGTTGCTTTAGGACAACATGTTAGCTTAAAAGGGAAGATGGTACTTAACATTCTACTAAAAAGTGCTGTCCGTGATAGTAAAGAATGTGTTTATAATTTTATTGCAAGTTATGTTTAACATATTGCAATAAGCAAACAAGATGACAATTATTAAGCTGGTTGTGGCTTGATTGCCACATGTACAAAACCTAGAAAGCTGGTAAAAGCTAGACCGAATGCAATCTGAGTGATGGTTATAGGAAGGCATAATCTGATCAGAGTTAAAATTGCTTAGACATGAAAATGGACAGAACAGATATAACAACTAAATAGAGTTTAAGAGCATTAACTACTGTTTTAGTGTTAATTTCTCATAAAAGGTTGTGAGTAGCTGTTTTCTTATTAGTAATGAACTAGGAGACGAGGAGTATTCTACTTTGACTGTGATTTAAGTGACAGTCAAATGAAACAAGAAAGAGCTTAACTCTAAGAGGAGGAGCAGGACGATAAGCCCAGACAGTACTCCTTACCAAATGCCTACATCCTTTCCCTCTCCCCCAATTCTAGGGTCAGTTCTGTTCAATGTTTTTATTAGGTTGGTGCAAAAATAATTGTCATTTTCCCCATCAACTTTAAAGCAGTATATCTCAGCTTAGAATAAAATGTATTAATTGAAAGAAGAGCCATTAGAATCTATGTGGTTTTGCCAGCAAGGAACACATCTGTTATGGTAGCATAGAATTATGTAGTTCTGGAACCAAATAATTATTCAAAGACATTTTGACCTGCTGCTTGGTTGTGGAAAAACTCTTGCAGGAAGTTGTCAGGATGCTGGGAAATGTGGTAAGAGGTGCGAGAGAGGTCTGGTGAGTAAGCTGGTTGAGGCAGAGTTTCAGAACACTGTTGGTTGTCGTATAGAATCCAATTGTTGTGCTTCTGACATGGCTCCCCCAATTTACGTACTCCACTTTGTGGATACCTGTCCCAATCCAATATCGGGGAGAGTTCTTAAATGATCCCAAGAGCGAGATTAAGACACAAACGAGGTCAGATGCCGTACAATCTTGTGAGCTTTATTTTCTAGAACAACCGATAGCAGCGATAGGACAGAGAGAAAAGGAAAGAAAAGGTCAGAAATCCCTAAGCAAGGNACTACAACATCTTATAACTTTATAAAGTAAAACATCTTATCTTAAATCTATTTTAAGTCTCCGATGCCTCGACCTAGAAACACGGCAATTTGCACCGCGGACATTTACATTCAAATGGATGGAACATATATATACTAAAATGAACAATAAAAGGAGGAGTACTAAAGTGAACCCTGTAAAGAGAATAGGGACCAGTACCCACATCTTCTCGGTCATTTTTTCTCAAAACGCCTGAGGTCCTNATGAAAGCTTCCAGGCCGTGTCGAAGTGTGTGGTGGGAGAAATTGCTCTCAGTCTGGTTCCGTGAAGATCCCTTTTATCCTGTGAGACCCCCATTTACAAGTGTCTGTTTTCCATCTTGGAGAAGTGGGGGGGGGGGAAAGTAGCCACCGCTGCATCCCCCACCCCACCCCCCCAAAATCGACTCTGGGCTCTTTATCAGCTAAGCAGAGGAAGTGAGAGGAGGGGGAGCAGCCGCCGCTGCATCCCCCTTGCCCCCCCACCAAAGTCAGGTCTGGACCCTTGATTTTCTCAAAACGCCTGAGGTCCTGGCCACGCGGTTGTCGCTCTGCTCTGTAAGAGTCAAGGGTCGCATGCACAGCGGGAAAATCCCTTTCCATGCCCCCTTATAAAGCGATTTTAAGGCCTAAAGCGCATGCGTCATTTGGGTCTAGGAACTTCTAGGTGGATCTATACTATATTTAGGCAAAGACAAATAAAAACAATTACAAGATATATACAGTCTTTGATTGGCGAACAGCACGAATCTGCTTCACACCATCAGGTGAAACAGTAGATATGAATTCCATGTTAGATACAGCATGTTGAATTAACTGAACAATGCAAGGAATAATACAGGGTAAAAACATCAAGGCAGCAAATGCACAAAGCACATAAAATAAAAGCTGTTTTACCCATAGTGCACCAGGTAACCAAGACCATAGATCGCTATTCCAGCCATTCCATGCTTGAACAGGGACATGGGCTAGGTTCCTAATGTCTGTGGTCAGTTGAAGGACTACTTCACCTACATCGTCTGTTTCCAAACAACAATTAGAGACATTTAGTTTTCCACATACTCCTCCCTCTTCAGCTAGTAAATAATCCAAAACCATGAGGTGTTGGAGGATTGCAGTGCGCATCTGTCGAGCTTGTCAAGTTAAAAGGTCTATAGCATTAGCAGTTTTGTTGATAATAATTTCTAAAATGGCTTGTAGTTTAATTATGCAGTTCAAATTATAAATCGTGTGTGTGTGTGTGTGTGTGTGTGTATATATGTATATAACAGCAGTAAGGTCATGCCAGTGCCAAGAAATCAGGAGGTGTTCTGCAAGAGTACTCAGGTCAGATGACTGTCTGCTTTTGCAAGAAATGAAAAGTCATGACATCTGGAAATCTGAACAAGCCATCCTCTTCCTACTACTCTTTTGTACCCCAAACTTGGAGCTCTTTTCAGAGTAGCATTGCCAAATTGTACATTGTCTCTTTTTTTTCTTTTTTTTTTTTTTGAGAAAGAACAATCAGTTCTTGGGCATTCTGCTTTTAAACTATACTAGAGAGGTTGAAGTAATCCAGGCATAGATCCATTCATGCACCAGCTCTTCATACCTGTAACATCTTCCGAAGGAAAATAAAAATTCTACTGCATGCTTGTTCCTCTGGAGGCAAGGAGGGAAGTCCGCTACTGTAGCATCTTCTAGAAAATAACAGCCTTTGAGGAAAAGCAAACCAAAACAGTGACAGTTGTGTTGCTCCTGGGCACCAGGCCATGGCACAGAGGCCCTGCCACCTTGCTGCTGCAGGGGAACTGTGAGAACATTCAGCTGGAGAGGGGACATGGGGAAACAGTTCAGCATCACATCAACTTTTAACGCTTAATGTTGTTCTTTACAAGAGCAAAGACCAAACAAAAGAAAAAGAAAAAGAAAAAGAAAAAGAAAAAGAAAAAGAAGCCTTTCAAATGTATTCCTGGTAAAGCACAAATGGTAATGGTATATGCTGGTAAGTTCACAGGAATGGGACATTCTTGGAGATCCTGGCTCAAGCTCTGCTTTGCAGCACATGTAAGACTAGCATTTTGCTACAAATCCAAGAATGGTAGTTGATAATTGCCTTGGACGCATTTCAGTCCCATATTTATTAACACTTCAGCTGAAGTATCCCTCACTTTTTCCAAGTCATGAAGGAGAAAAACATGTCTTCATGAAACATTCTGGCCTCAATAAAAAAAAAAATTTCCCTGTAAACCAACTTGACTCTACAGAGTGTGTGCCTCTTCCTGTGCCATGGTTTAGTTGGCAGACCCAAAGTGGAAAATAATTTAATTCTGTTTCAAGTAGTCTAACTTAGAAAGGCAAGGCCCTAAGGACTCCTAGCATCCATGGACCGAGATGGAGAATGACCCATAATACAAAACTGTCATTACATTTCATCTGTTTCGGCTATAGATCAGCTGTGCTGATCAACTGCCAAATAGGCAGTTAATTCTTTTCTCTTCTGAGGAGTCAACCAAACTGCAGAAACACTAATATGGGGGAATTTTGTTAGTGAAGAGTTCACAGATCACAACGATGTACAGCACTTTTTTCCTCATCCCTTACAACAATTAGCATCTTTCTCTGTCAGTTACATTGCTGTTCAAAAGCCCAGAGCCTTTTGACTGTATAATACTTCTTTTTACAGTAAGTGCAGCTGAGTCTTTTGGGTTTATTTTCCTTAAGATACAGTTATCTTCACTTAATGGCAGTGCTCATGCATTATTCATTTGTTTTCCTTCACTGCAGCAACAGAAAATTATTTCTTTGGCTTTTCTTTGAACTGGAGTCAAAGGCAGCCAAGCGGTATGCCACGATTGATCTTGCCAATGCATTTTTCTTGATTCCTTTGGCAGCAGAGTGCAGGACACAGTTTGCTTTCATGTGGAAGGGTGTCCAGTACACCTGGAATCAACTCCTCCAGGCTTGGAAGCACAGCCCAACCATTTGCCATGGACTAATCCAAACGGCACTGGAACAGGATGATGTCACTGATCACCTGCAATACATTGATGACATCATTGTGTAGGACGACACAGGGGAGGAAGTGTTTCAGAAAGGGAAAAGAATAATCCAGATCTTTCTGAAAGCATTTTCTGACATAGAACAAAGCAAGATCAAAGGACCTGAACAAGTCACCCAGTTCTTGGGAAGCAAATGGCAAGATGGATATCCTCACATCCCCTATGGATGTGATCAATAAGAAAATAACTATGTCCCTACCAGCCAACAAGATAGAAGCACAAGCTGTTCTGGCTACTGGGGGTTTCTGGAGAATGCATGTTCTGGGTAACAGTCAGTTTGCGAGTCCTCTCTATTGAGTCATCCATCGCCTGAGGAGGTGGATCCTACCCAAGGCACCACCATATAATGAATTATCACAAGATGAAAGGCATTATTCTCTGTTTACCAAAAGTTCTTGTCTTGTTGTAGGAAATCATTGGAAGTGGAAAGCTGCTGTGTGGAGTCTCACACGACAAGTTGCAGAAAACATCAAATGAAAAGGAAAAATAAATCAATTAGTAGAAGTTAAAGCCATCCAGCTTCCCTAGACATTTCCAAATCAGAAAAGTAGCCAGTACTCTCTCTCTATGTTGATTCATGGATAGTGGCAAATGCCCTGTGCGGGCGACTACAGTAATGGCCATGTGCCTGGGCTGGCATATGGCCCCGGCATAGCTGCCGTTCCTGTGCTACCATACCAGACATGCTAGAATTCCAGTATAAACTGGAGATGAAGGGACTGTGATCCATTACTAAGTCCACGCTACAGCAGGAGCCACCCAACCGAATGGAGGATGAGGAACTGGACAAGTGCAGTGATGACCCAATCTGAGATGGCTTTGGTGCTCAACAACTCAACACAACACACCGCCTCTCCTGTCCTGAGTGACCACCATAACAGATGGAGACCAAACCATAGGCTGAGTGAACTCAGTGAGCATTCAATGGACATTTGACAGACATTTGATGGGGGTGGTCCATAGACTAAGAGAATGATATCTATGTATATATCAACAGGCAGGAAAGAGGATGGTGTTTGATGAGGATGTGTTGGATAGTGTAGGACCTAAGCATGATGCAAGTGGTACAAAATAAGGGGTGGAGACTGTACTGGATCTGACTGGGATGGAAATTGTTAAAGGAGGTTAAAAGAAGCCACATCTACCAACCACTCTGGATCAGGACTCCCTCATGCCCGGACACTAAATCCCAGCCCAGTGCTCCAGGGTTGTCTCTGTCCAGGCTGAGGTATGTTGCCACTTTCCCATTTGCAGGCTGAACCAGTAGTGAAGTTGAGCATGTATACCAGAGACACAGACACACACAGGACATGGACGTGGCTGGTTGCACAGACTGTCACAGACAAGATGTTGCCTTAAACAGCACCTACATATNCCCTGTAAACCAACTTGACTCTACAGAGTGTGTGCCTCTTCCTGTGCCATGGTTTAGTTGGCAGACCCAAAGTGGAAAATAATTTAATTCTGTTTCAAGTAGTCTAACTTAGAAAGGCAAGGCCCTAAGGACTCCTAGCATCCATGGACCGAGATGGAGAATGACCCATAATACAAAACTGTCATTACATTTCATCTGTTTCGGCTATAGATCAGCTGTGCTGATCAACTGCCAAATAGGCAGTTAATTCTTTTCTCTTCTGAGGAGTCAACCAAACTGCAGAAACACTAATATGGGGGAATTTTGTTAGTGAAGAGTTCACAGATCACAACGATGTACAGCACTTTTTTCCTCATCCCTTACAACAATTAGCATCTTTCTCTGTCAGTTACATTGCTGTTCAAAAGCCCAGAGCCTTTTGACTGTATAATACTTCTTTTTACAGTAAGTGCAGCTGAGTCTTTTGGGTTTATTTTCCTTAAGATACAGTTATCTTCACTTAATGGCAGTGCTCATGCATTATTCATTTGTTTTCCTTCACTGCAGCAACAGAAAATTATTTCTTTGGCTTTTCTTTGAACTGGAGTCAAAGGCAGCCAAGCGGTATGCCACGATTGATCTTGCCAATGCATTTTTCTTGATTCCTTTGGCAGCAGAGTGCAGGACACAGTTTGCTTTCATGTGGAAGGGTGTCCAGTACACCTGGAATCAACTCCTCCAGGCTTGGAAGCACAGCCCAACCATTTGCCATGGACTAATCCAAACGGCACTGGAACAGGATGATGTCACTGATCACCTGCAATACATTGATGACATCATTGTGTAGGACGACACAGGGGAGGAAGTGTTTCAGAAAGGGAAAAGAATAATCCAGATCTTTCTGAAAGCATTTTCTGACATAGAACAAAGCAAGATCAAAGGACCTGAACAAGTCACCCAGTTCTTGGGAAGCAAATGGCAAGATGGATATCCTCACATCCCCTATGGATGTGATCAATAAGAAAATAACTATGTCCCTACCAGCCAACAAGATAGAAGCACAAGCTGTTCTGGCTACTGGGGGTTTCTGGAGAATGCATGTTCTGGGTAACAGTCAGTTTGCGAGTCCTCTCTATTGAGTCATCCATCGCCTGAGGAGGTGGATCCTACCCAAGGCACCACCATATAATGAATTATCACAAGATGAAAGGCATTATTCTCTGTTTACCAAAAGTTCTTGTCTTGTTGTAGGAAATCATTGGAAGTGGAAAGCTGCTGTGTGGAGTCTCACACGACAAGTTGCAGAAAACATCAAATGAAAAGGAAAAATAAATCAATTAGTAGAAGTTAAAGCCATCCAGCTTCCCTAGACATTTCCAAATCAGAAAAGTAGCCAGTACTCTCTCTCTATGTTGATTCATGGATAGTGGCAAATGCCCTGTGCGGGCGACTACAGTAATGGCCATGTGCCTGGGCTGGCATATGGCCCCGGCATAGCTGCCGTTCCTGTGCTACCATACCAGACATGCTAGAATTCCAGTATAAACTGGAGATGAAGGGACTGTGATCCATTACTAAGTCCACGCTACAGCAGGAGCCACCCAACCGAATGGAGGATGAGGAACTGGACAAGTGCAGTGATGACCCAATCTGAGATGGCTTTGGTGCTCAACAACTCAACACAACACACCGCCTCTCCTGTCCTGAGTGACCACCATAACAGATGGAGACCAAACCATAGGCTGAGTGAACTCAGTGAGCATTCAATGGACATTTGACAGACATTTGATGGGGGTGGTCCATAGACTAAGAGAATGATATCTATGTATATATCAACAGGCAGGAAAGAGGATGGTGTTTGATGAGGATGTGTTGGATAGTGTAGGACCTAAGCATGATGCAAGTGGTACAAAATAAGGGGTGGAGACTGTACTGGATCTGACTGGGATGGAAATTGTTAAAGGAGGTTAAAAGAAGCCACATCTACCAACCACTCTGGATCAGGACTCCCTCATGCCCGGACACTAAATCCCAGCCCAGTGCTCCAGGGTTGTCTCTGTCCAGGCTGAGGTATGTTGCCACTTTCCCATTTGCAGGCTGAACCAGTAGTGAAGTTGAGCATGTATACCAGAGACACAGACACACACAGGACATGGACGTGGCTGGTTGCACAGACTGTCACAGACAAGATGTTGCCTTAAACAGCACCTACATATAGGACTCACATAAAACATAACTATAGACAGTCAAGTCTCCTCCCGTCTCTTTGACTGGTAGAGGGCACACCCACCCACCACTCTCTGGGTTCAGAAGCACACACACATTTGTAGATCCCTCAGTACAGCCCCGTCTGCCCATCCCTGCCTGGATTCCGGGCCCTCTTACCTACTTCACAGGGTCCCTACTTGACAGCTAGTCCAGCTTGATACTCGCTAGCAAACAGATATGCACTCACACACTCGTCCCACAGACACTACACATTCACAAGTCCCCCTGGGCATAACAGCACGGACCCTTTCCCACCTGATGCTGGGCCTGGCCCAGGCCCAAGGACCCCCTACTCATCTGCTAGTCCAGCTTAAGGCTTGTTAGAGAATACTCATGCACATTCCACACACACCAGGTTTGGGGAAGATACAGTCATCCTCTGCCCATCAGCCAGCACCAGGCATACAAGCTGTGACCCATGGTTTTGTTCCAGGTGCCAGTGCTGAGTCCCTCAGCCTCACTCATGATGGGCTCAGCCAGACAAGTGTTCTGACCACTCCCATTTTACATGCAACTGGCCCCTTTTATACCCCTTTTCTGCCTACTCCCTCTTTGTTCCTCCTTGCTACCCTTTCCCTTGAAGATTGTCTTTTCAAGTGGCATAGTTCCACCAACCCCATCATGGACCCTCAGGTTTGCATCCTTATTATTTGCATAGTCCTAGTTTGCCTGCAGTTTCTTGATAGCCCAGTAATTACTATGATTGACCAGGTTTGTTTCTGATCATTGTCTTTGTTAATGCTAATGATAACCTCTCAACTGAAAAAACAAACATACTNGATGCAGTCCCTTCAGGAATGTACTGCTCCAGCATGGGTCCCCTGCTCCATAGCGGGCTCCTCTCTCCATGGGGTCATAGGTCCTGATAGGAGCTTGCTCCAGCACAAGCTCTCCACAAGGTCACAGCCTCCTTCAGGCACATCCAACTGCTCCGGCGTGGGGTCCTCTATGGGTTGGAGAGTGACTATCTGTTCCACTGTAGACCTCCACAGGCTGCAGGGAAATCTCTTCTCTGTTGCCTGGAGTACCTCCTCCCCGTCTTTCTTCACTGACTTTTGTGTCTGCAAAGTTGTTTCTCTCACATTTTCACAGTTTTATTCTCCCTTCTCTCTTCTGTCTACTGTTGTGCAGCAATTTCTACCCTTTCTTAAATATGTTATCACAGAGGCATTACCAGCATCACTGATTAGCTCAGATTTGGCCAGCGGTAGGTCTGTCTTGGCGTCAGCTGGCACTGGCTCTATAGGACCTGGGGGAAGGTTCTGGCATCTTCTCATAGAAGCCGCCCTTGTAGCGCACCACCACCCCCCCCCCCACATCCTCCGCTAATCCACAGAAACACTTTTCTCCAAACGCATCATTCAACACCCTCCACATAAATCCCAAAACCTCACAGATAAGTAGCCCCATGACCACAAACCTGGCTGCCCAACAGACCTCATATGATAATCCAGCTCTTCCACGAGAATCAACTTTAATAGATCTCTTCTCACAACTGCTAAGGTCCTACAAGTTTTGTAAAAATGTTTGCTACTATTGTCTACCAAAACTAGCTAGCTAGCTATTGTCCTGTTCTTGGACACACAGAATTGGGAAACACTACTTGAGTCACAAAATCTGTTTTTTCCGATAGTTGACAGGAATTCCACAATGAATGTCTAGGTCAGAAGTCTCCACAAGGTTCTTTTTACACACTTACTTCTCACTCATAGCTATAGACTTGAGGCACATAGAAAGAAATTGGAAGATGCAATGATAAGGTACTGCCAGAAAAGAGACTGAGAACATTGCAAGGTCATAATATTAGCAGATATTTATTAGTGAAACCTCCTGGCTGATGTACATCACTTAGACGTAGGTGGGGGGTGCGGGGAAAGGAATAGATCCCTGCAATCAAAAGTAAAAATAATCTATCTCACAATCCAGTGGTTTCTCAGTCTGAAGATTGGCATCAGACATCTGAAAATGTAATGTCCTTTCCAGGTTCGGCATACCAGCTTTTGACACACTTTCTCACAGTTTCTGCCACTGGCCTGGACACCCTCTGATGGGTTAAAAACTGGCTAGATGGCCAGGCCAAAAGAGTCGTGGTAAATGGAGTTAAATCCAGCTGGAGGCCAGTCACAAGTGGGGTTCCCCAGGTGTTTTGCGGAATCAAACTCTATAACTCCGTTAAGCCGATGAAGTTACGTTGAAATACGATGTTGGGTTTTGGGGTTTTTTGGGTTTTTTCGGGTTGGTTTTTTTTTCCTTTTTTTTTGGTGTTTTTTGGTTTTGTTTTGTTTTGGTTTTTTTTGTGATAGCTATCCCTAACCTTGGACGCCTTACAAGGTCTTGGCAAGCTTAGGGAATCCCTCCCTACAGCTACCTCACTACGTGTCTGGACGCCTTACAAGGTCTTGGCAAGGTATAGGGAATCCCTCCCCACAGCCTTCCTCACTACGCGTCCCTTTGGGCCCACCAATTCTCAGAGGCGAGCATCCTAGCTTCTCGTCATCGCGTGTCCCATACACGACTTACAGACTCATCTCCTCTTTCCAAATACCAAGTATCCATATCCCCAAGTCACATACCTTGTCCGTCCACTGATGGTCCGTCTCTCTCCCTGCAGTGATCGGATGAGGATGGGAGATTCTCTGGAGAAATAGTCCAGCGGCGCCTAGAATGTCCCACTCCCCACCGGTCCTGCAGCCGGACAGAGAGGATGTCCCATCTGGGGTGCCAAATTGTTTTGCGGAATCAAACTCTATAACTCCGTTAAGGGTTATAAAGCAGGTATGCGTTTATTCGCCGGCGGGTGCGAGGGGGTAATCCTACAAACTCACACACCAAACAGTCTAACAAGCAGATATAGTGTGAAGACATGCCTATTCATAAGCGCCTATTACATATTCATGCCCTTCCCCGTTCCTTATTATAATTAGATTCAAGAAGCTTCTTCTATACTTGCGCAGGCGCAATGTTGTGGTCTGGGACTCAGGGCTGAAGTCATCTTCATCTTCCTCATGAACTGTCCCCTGAATTCAAACTGTGCGCAGGCGCAGTCTCATCCTGGTCGAGCTGAGCTGTTTGCTGCATTCCAGCTTCAGTCTTATCAACATCCAAGGTCTTCAAGGCCTTTGCTAGCAGACAGTGCGTATTTCAGTAAGCTAAGCTGTCTGAGTTTACTTAACATTTCTGCAGTGTTTCTAACTAATGTTTATGCCCGCACATCAAGGGCTCGTTGCTGGGTCCAGTCCTATTCAATACCTTTATCAACAACCTGGATGAGGGGATCGAGTGCACCCTTAGCAAGTTTGCAGATGACATTAAGCTGGGAGGGAGTGTCGATCTGCTTGAGAGTAGGGCGGCTCTGCAGAGGGATCTGGACAGGCTGGATCAATGGGCTGAGGCAAATGGGATGAGTTTTAACAAGGCCAAATGCCAAGTCCTGAACTTGGGACACAAAAACCCCGTTCAGTGCTACAGGTTTGGGGAAGAGTGGCTGGAAATCTGCCTGGCAGAGAAGGAGCTGGGGGTGCTGGTCGACAGCTGAGTGAACATGAGTCAGCAGTATGTCCAGGTGTCCAAGAAGGCCAATAACATCTTGGCCTGTATCAGAAACAGCGTGGCCAGTAAGACCAGAGAAGTGATTGTTCCCCTGTACGTTGGTGAGGTCGCATCTCGAATGCTGTGTTCGGTATTTGCCCCTCACTACAAGACAGACATTGAGGTCCTGGAGCATGTCCAGAGAAGAGCAACAAAGCTGGTGAAGGGGCTGGAGAACAAGCCTTACAAGGAGCAGCTGAAGGAACTGGGGTTGTCTAGCCTAGAGAAGAGGAGGCTGAGGAAGACCTTATCGCTGTCTACAACTACCTGAAAGGAGATTGTAGAGAGGTGGGTGTTGTTCTCTTCTCCCAAGTGATAGGACGAGAGGGAATGGCCTCAAGCTGCACCGGGAGAGATTCAGATTGGACATAAGGAAAAACTTCTTCACCGAAAGGGTTATCAGGCACTGGCAGAGGCTGCCCAGGGAGGTGGTTGAGTCACCATCCCTGGAGGTATTTAAAAGACAGGTAAATGAAGTGCTTAGGGATATGATTTAGTAGTGGACAGGTACAGTTTGGCTTGATGATCTCAAAGGTCTTTTCCGATCTAGTGATTTTATGATTCTATGAAATCAAACTGAATTGCTTTTGTCTGTTTCCCTAGTGGGTTTTTTTGTTGTTGTTTTGGGGTTTTTTGAGGGGAGGGGGGGGGCAGGCGGCAGGGGGAGCAGGGAGGTTTGTTTTCTACTATTTCTCTTCCATGGTAGTTTTCATGCCACTTTGCAAGTGATGAGGAAGTCACTGTATTATTAATCTCATACCATCTTGGTATTCTTGCTGTAAGCAAGCACAATTCAGAGTTATACGACTGAATCAACATGTGACCAAGAGTGTTATCCTGACTTACTGGGCCAAAAGGCTTTTTTTTTTCCCTCTTCCTGCTCTTGCCATACATACCCAATATACTATTGTATGAAGTAATTCATTTCCTCTGAGAGAAGCCTCCTGCATATTACTTGTTCCTTCCTGCCCTCCTTCACAAGAAGGGGGTGGAAGAAGAGTTGTCTGCTTTCCGGGGAGGTTCTTTCTGTTGTATCACTTGGGGTAGGGCAGCTCCTGACCAGTTCTTTTGTCAAAATGCTAGGTGAATTTCTGAATGGCTCAGCCTTAAGCTGCATTGGCCGTCTGTCTTCCTCTGCTTCTCTTTGTGGGATGTGAGGGAAAAAAGAAACTGTTATTACCCCCTTTTTTTTCCCTCATCTAATTAGAGAGTGAGACTCCGAGGGTTTTTTTCCATGAGCTGCACTCAACTTGAGAATGGAGAATGAGGGGAGAAGGAACAGCAAAGCTAGAAATCTTGGTATGGAGGACAGGAGAAAAATGAGATGGGGGAAATGTAGCAAAAGTACAGGGTAATTTTTTGAGGGATTCTTGAGGGCTGTTGGGCACAGAAACTTTGATAGCTCAGATCTAATTGAAGAGGATTGGGTCTTAGTGAGGGAACAGATGAATTTTTTGAAACAGTCTATCAGTGGAGTGAAATCAGAGACTAATTGGAAGATTTTGCAAAATTTATTTGGTACATCAATAAGTAATTAGGAAGTGCAGATACATGATTCTATGATTCGATTAAACAAATGGACACTTTTTTTTTTTAGTATAGATAAACCCAGGATATTTGCCCATAGACTCCTAATGTAGTCTTCATGCATGCATTACAGGACTATTCAGAAGGCATTGGCAGTTCCTTAGGAGTTGGGAGTCCACAGTGTCTAAGATATCTCAGATTCTCTCCAATTTATAACGTATTTTTTTAGACCAGAGCAATCTGGTTATCTAAATACTGAAGTACATCTATGTATGCTCATATACACACAAAGAAGTCTCCATTCTGCTCTCAGTCCACAGTTACTACTGATGGGTTTATTACTCTTCAATGCAATGCAATATTAGCAATCTATTATATTTTTTCAATGTTCCTATGTTCACTGTTATGGTTGGTCACTTCAACCCATCTCCTAAAGACTCGAAAGCATGAAGACCTGATAATCAATAGGAAACATACTGTGCAGTTCTCTGTAGCCTGACAACAAAGCTGAAGATTCCTCATTCCGTCATCTCCACTCTACCAGAGACCCCAAAAGTGTTCTTTCATGGAAGAAATTCCCACCTACAACACAGTAGTGACTTCCTAAACACTTCTAACTAAGCAACATACCTCTGTTGGTGGGATGTATCCCACAGTACATATGAAACTGGAAACATTTTAGAGATATTCCCACTAATTCTCACCATTTTGTGCACATCTCCTTGGCAGTCATATCCAAGACAGATTTATTTGCAGTGTTAGTCTATAGTCCTAAAGACTATAATCGTATCACTACAGTGCGTAAGGATGTACATTGCATTCATACACACAAACACACACACACACGACCAAGATTCCTTTCCCCAAAACCAATTAGCATTAACACTTGACTGGGAATAAAAATCTTGCAAATATTACTTTGGTATATCAGTGATGAAGTCTCCTTTCTAGGACACTTAACTCAGAGTTTTTACATAAGGGTCCATTTCATTAAATGTAAACATATGTCTGACTTCTACTTGACACACAGACAAAAATAAATCTTTGACAGAAAGATATTATGTCAAAAATAATTGTAAAGAAAACAGAAGTCAATAAATAAACCAAATGTTTGGTACAGTACAAAGTATACCTTGATTTTCCTAAACATTAAAAAAACTTCAAAGTTTTAATGCTGTCACAAAGACTTATTATTACCCTTCATACAAGCTACGTGGTCGCAAACTTCTGGGTAAACATGTTTGTGGAGAAATACAAACTTATTTATGTGTTCCGAAACCCATATTACAATACATAAATAACTAGATAAAATCCTGAGCTTAGAGAGTTCATTAGCTTCTGTCAGAGGAAAATATATCATGCTGGATCCAACCGCCTGAGAGAGGTGAGGCTGCTGCTGCTCAATGGCTTACAGTTCAACCAGTAGCAAGGCTGAAGATGTATTCCCAGGAGGCACATGAACCTAAAGCACATGTATATACCTGTCACAGATAGGACTTTATGAAACTTTGGTTTATCAGCAATTTAATATTTATTAAGTTAAGATCGCAAAATCCCTATTAACACTTAATTCTCAACTAACAAAGTAATTAAAATTATCAACTTAATCAGATTCAAATATGACAAGATTCACTCCTATTTAACACACGATGTAATAAGTATATACGAGGTTCGACACAAACGAACCATGACTAACCACATAGCTCGGAAAACAAGAGTGGGAGGGGAAAGACAAAGACATGGCTTTGTTATTAGCTAATAACAACATCCCTGTGCTTGAGCACCCACCCTATTCACCAGACCTGGCTCCCTGTGATTTCCACCTCTTCCTAAAGATCAAGTCTGTGCTCAAAGGAACCCATTTTTTGTTGGTAGAAGATGTGAAAGCAAAACTGACAGAGATCCTCAACAGCCTTTCAGAAAATGATCTGCGGAATTGCTTTGAACGTTGTCAGCATTGTATGCAGCTGTGTGTCAACTCAGAAGGGAACTATTTTGAAGGTGATCATAGCTGATTTTCTTAATTTATTCAATAAAAAGTTAGAGGTACAGTCTCTGTTATATATCAAAATTTAAGCATAAGAGGAGTATGGTCATGACAGAGAGAGAGAGAGGCTAGCCTGAAAATTTTCCTCTCAAGATTGATGGGAATACTCACATATAATGCACCAGCATTCCTGACAGGCAATGGTTGGATCTCAAGGGGAGATAACCTTGCCTAAGGCCTTTTTATTTGCCGTGTTAGCAAGTGAGATTGTGCATTACACCCGAGAGGCATCTCAACTCAGGGGACAATTACTGGTCTCAGCCTCCTGCAGTCCAGAAGAGCTCAAAGGGACTTCTACATAATCGCATACTTGTATAAGGTTTTTAGATAACTGACTTTCATCATATGTTTGAATATTCATTTTGATGTTTTAATATTCACTTTGACTGCACTTGGAAGATGTTGTACTAGTGGAACTTACCAGCAGTTGCATCAGACCACCTGACTTGGGCCACAATCCAGGTATACGGTGTCCCGGGGGGTAGGGGTGACCTGGACCTTAAAGACTCACTCACTCATTTATTCCCAGGCCTTTTCATCTAGACTGGATTGATCCTCGCCAGCGATGTTACACTCACTAACACACCCGTACAAGCTCCAGTTGCTGGCACCATGGACATATTGGCCCTCTGAATTGTGGTCTGACTCCAGTTGCTGGCACTCACACCCCCTTACACAGACATGCACACAGAATAGAGAGCCCTCACCCAGGAAAAGAGTCAGAAAGGAATTTAATAAGATAGGGCAAACTGCGTTGATCAAGCACAGGGCATAGCCAGACAAGTGTACTGACCAGCAAACTATTTACAGGCCCTGTTTATCCCCTTGCCCCTCTATTTTCCCATTCTCATTCCTCCCCATAAATCCATCCTTTTACCTGCCCTAAGTTCTTCCTCTAAACATCTCTGTGTGATACTGAATTGCTCTTACCCTGCATTCCATAATATGTCCCATATACTTTGGCAGCAACGTCCCTTAGTCTGAAAAGACTCCCCATCTGTCTGCTGATGGGTAGTGAATGAATTCCTTATTTTACATATGCCCCATGTGCTTTCACATTCAGAGTTGCACAGATGGTGCCATAGCCATCTCTGCTGTTCTCTTGTCCTCAGAGATACACAGTTGCTCTCACACCCAGAGCTGGTCCTTAGAGACCCACTCATCCCATTGCTCCCAGGCCATTTCACCCCCTAGTCCAGCTTGACTTTCACTAATGATCGTGCGCACAACCATACACACTCCAGTTGCTGACACTGTGGACAAGTGCACCCTCCAACTCCAACTGGCCCTTTTCATCCTGTTGTGCCTCTATTTTACCACACTTGTTCGTCCTCAAATCACTTATATCCCTCCCTTTCCCCACCTTTTGTTTCCTTCCATAAACATCCTGTGAGTCCTCTGCAATCCCCAAATGGTTTTCTCTGCATCCCATACTATGTCACATGCAGCCTCAGTTAGTATCACATAAATCCAAGGATGCCTGGCTTGTGCTTTATAGCATCTGATGCCGCTACAGATTATGGTAAGCCATAGAGTTTTCTTTCAAAAGTTTTGTGTATTCAAACTTCCTTTACTTTTAGGGAAGTCCCATTTATAGCAAAAAGAAAAATCAGCCTGCTTCAGAACAGAACATGGATCAAAAGCTTTATTTGGACCTTTCTTTTCCCATGTGCCTCCTGTTAAGGGTAATGAGAAAATATGATAAATATATCCATGTAGGACTTATATATTATTGATAGTTGATTGTGATAAATTGAGCATTGTATTAAGAATATAATAAGAACAGGTGTTGGAAATTAGTCTTTATGACAACTACAAGAATACTGTTCAATTGTCCCATGTACAGCCCTAGTCCAGCTGAATCAACAGATTGTGCAAGAAACGTCGGACTTGGGTATTAGATTTTTATGACCGGAGGAGGAACATTACCTGTTGAAGCATCACTTCTAAAGGAGAACCGAAATGAGACAGCGGAGATGAATTATCAAGGTGGACTTCTGTGGACTTTTGAGTTAATGTGGAATAAAGAACTAGTAGCACATGGAAAACCCCCAAGAACTTTTCAAAGGAAATACCTATTATATAACGCTATATAAATATTTGATGATTTTGTGTGGGCCTTTGCCACTCACTGAGGTGATGGCTCAACTCTGCGTTGTAAATAAATCAAGCCTAGAGTTACCCACTGTCTGGTGAAAATCCTTTAACACTTCCTCTATGAGATAACAAAGGAAATAGTAACCAAATGACTTCAAGCAAATGATCTTTGTGAAGGGAGGAAAGAGGAAGAAGGCAAAACCAAATCACTTCTGCAGCCGTATTTCTTAAGAAGTTACTGAAATCATAGTTTTAAAAGAAATATTATGATTGAAAGCTGTTTTATCTGGCTAAACAAATAACTACCTAAGTCTAGACATGTCTAGACAATGATATTTCAGGCCATAATTAGACAAGGTTAATAATTTGTTTCTGTAAGCTCCTTTGTGGACAATGTTCTAGTATAAACCAAACTTTTTTTTTCCTAGAAACTCTAAATAGCAGAGCCTCCCAGTGTAGAGGTGTCTTGCATATTTTCAGAGTGTGCAACTAGAGTAAGAAACACACAGAGGATCCATCTGTCCTTAATGCAAAGCAGTAATACAGAAAGAGAATCCAGGCCCTTTGCAGTCTTATCTTGCTCCAGAAACACTGTGCATGCTGTTTACAACTATGTCTGTCCTGCCCAGCAATAAATGGAAGTGTGGTGGGGCCAAATGGAATATATAACTTGATTTGGTTACCTTAGGTGACAGTAGTGTTTCTGGCCTGAACTACTTCTTTATGGGTATATACCACAGTTCTCCATGGCACCTGGACTTCAGTGACTAGCCCTACCAGCTACCATGTCTACTGGCACTGGTATTATCTAGCAGTATTTCCATATGCTTAAGCCACCTGGCACTGATATAAACTGTAGTGTCCTTATGAACAACAAGAAAAGCAGCTAAACAAAGCTCATGAGTGAATAATAAATCTTGATCCTTTCTCTCTGCAA
This sequence comes from Piaya cayana, assembly GCA_013389865.1. Lineage (NCBI taxonomy): Eukaryota > Metazoa > Chordata > Aves > Cuculiformes > Coccyzidae > Piaya > Piaya cayana. The sequence goes on from WAAB01012363.1 coordinate 26,133, forward strand.
TACATTTGTCGCACCCCAAAGGTAGACAGAGTAGGACCCAGAATTGTATTTAAACGTTTAGTTTATTGCCTATATATTACAGTTCTAAGTTGAGAATATAAGCTTAAGTCAAGGCAAAATTAGCATCCTATAAGTGTTTGGAAAGGGCTATACGACCTGTACGTAGTTCAGTGATAGAGTCTTTAGATGTTTCCTCGAAGCTGCTGCAAGTGAAGTTTCTGCAAACGCTCTGGTGCTTGTGGATTGTTGATGATGTCAGTGGGGGGTCTGAGACCAGCTGAGAGGGAGCTCTGATTTGTGCTTGCTCCTCTCATTCTCTTATATAACATCTGGGGTGCCAGTCGGCCCAATCTTATCAGTGGTGCCAATGGTAGGGGCGCACCCCCCACCAGTGTGTAGGAATCCAGAGAACTCCAGGGTTGTAGATCAGAATGTTTCCATCACAAGAAACTCATAGAAACAAAACTTTTGTTTTGAGGATCACCTCTGAGTCTTGCTTTGTTGTTACGGGGGGCGGCGAGGAGGCTATGTCATTTCCACCCCGTGGCTTTGTATTCTAAGGAACAATTCACTAGTCTGGGCTCCGATAGTTGCTAAAGCCTTTTGAGCTTCTTCCACTGTGGTATAGCAATACAACATTCATCAATAGAATAATTCAATAAACCACAGAAACCCTTTTGCTTTAACAAAATCATATCTAATGCTAATCGGTTTTGTCACAAAAAATATAGTTGCTAGCACTAATACAAATTTTTTATACATAATTAATTAGCAAAGATTGCTTAATTCTTAATTCACTCAGGTCTATCAACACTTATCCTTAACCATCAATTATCATAAAACATATATAAACAATGTCTGTTGTTCTTAACAAGTTAAAACTTGGATTTCCACACTACAATTACAATTAAGGTGATAACTACAAGTAATATAGCCAGAAGTTGTCCTGCTGGACAGTTAATCTCGATCCAGTCAAGTCCTCTGTGCCAGGTGCAATTCATTGCCTGTAAAACAAAAGGGAAAATTTCTCCATCCTATTAAAAAGACGGGAAGATCCATCTGGTTAAGATTCAATGTGTTTTCCCAGAGTAATCCTGAGCCTCCCATGTATAAATGGTTTTGGGTTTGGTCAGTATGATTGGGACATTGCCAGTATGAGGCAGCTTTATCAAGGCTGGTTGTCCAACATGATATTTATCAGGATATTGGCCTGATTTCCTGTTATCTATGGGAACTAGGGTTGATGTCGAGGACAAAAAGGCTTTCATTTTTGGACTCCCACCACCAGTCCATTGGTTATTGATCAGAAATACTGCTTTGGATACATGGAGGTCCCAATTCACCTCAGTTATTTTGGCATATTTCTTGACCAAACCATTAATGCGTTCTACTATTCCGTTGGCCTGTGTGTAGTATGGAGTATGAAAGGTCCAATGCACTCCTTCCTCTTTTGCCCAGTCCTCTACCACTTGGACAGTGACAAGTGAGCCATTGTCATTCTGTATCTCTTCTGGGAGGGGAAGTACTCCAAACCATTCCTGGAGAGTCCGTACTGTGTCATTACTTGATGCTTTTGGGGCAGGAGTAGTCATGGTAATTCCTGAAATTACTTCCACACCCACCAATATATATCTCTTGCCACTGGAGGGTCTAAATGGTCCCACATAATCTATCTGCCAAGTTTGCCACAATGTCTTTCGATCACGAATATGCAAAGGTGGAGCTTTTGCAGGATGATCCTGTGTTAATCTCAAACGACACGAGGCACATCCCGTAACTATCTGGGTACACTTTTCCCGAGTTGTTGGCTGTCCTCTAGCCAATGCCTCCTGGTACAGATCTTGTGTGCCTGAGTGTTCCCGTTTTATATGCAACCACTATAACAACATCTGCCAGTCATCTCCATCCTCTTCTATCCTAATCCATGGGAAAATGCTGATAGCACAAATACGGGCTGAATCATCTACTCGGTTATTAAACCTAGCCTGGATAGTTTTAGAAAGAGTCACAGCATTTCACCCAAACTACATGTATCAATCAATGTTCCACTGGACTGGAGGCT
>WAAB01012364.1:0-35000 GCA_013389865.1 Piaya cayana
TGTTCTGCTCCCAAAGTGGAAGATTATTGCTCTGTAAAAGGGAGACCCTTATTCCCGGGGACTCAGAGCGGACACAAGAGACATTGCATGTGAGCACCAACAATAGAAAGTCAAATATACCCAGCACCATCACTTCTACTCTCACAGCTACTGGAAATGTGATTAAAACTTTTAAATAAATTCAATAATCAGAGGCCTGGCCTGTTAGGCAGAAGCAAAATATACTGGATTGAAACAAATATCAAAGTCATAAATCAATTTATATTTGAAAACTGGGGGAAGCTCAAAACCAGCAGCAGTGGCAGCAAACCCTGCTCGCTCTGCCTGTTTTAGGAAGAGCCTTCCAGGCGCTCCCAAATCACATCCAAAGGCTGGATGGTACCCAGTGATGACACAGCCAGCAGGACTGGTGGTTCCCATCCCAACACCCGTGTTCCTGGTACCTGCTCCCAAACTGTAGCTCCGACTGCTCCCACTGCACACGGAGCTACTTGCCCCAGCAGAGCCTCATGATCCCCAGGACTCAGGTAAACTGTTCTACTCAGTTTGTGTCAAGAGGGTTAACTGCCTGCTAATAAAGCAATGTGAGAGCTACAACCCAGAAACTGAGGTCACCTTCCATATTAGTGTCTTTAAAACTGAAAATACCAAGACATTAATAACAAAGAGTAAGTGGATTTGTAAGAAGTATCTACTCTTAAATAATATATTTTATATATCCACACACATTTACTTGACCTCTGCTTCATAACAGATGAAAAGTGTTAGGCTCATCCTGCGGGGCAGTTTTACTCCAAGACTTCCCTCTCAAGTTCAAATGATGTCATTGCGGTAGAAACATCAGGGAATTTAATGGTCTCCACACAGAACCCTGCTCTGGGAACTCCAGCAGAATTTCAAGTGGTTACGCCAAAGCTGGATTTTATGGATTGCTGTAATCTGATGCAAATGCTCCACGCAGTTGTAAAATAAACCTTTAAAATCCTGGCACAGAGCGGTCCTGGCCCGCGACCCAGGCAGAGCTTCCCCGATGATGGTCTGGACTGTGGCTTGGGCACGTCCTGGACCTCCGCCACTGGCAGCAGGGACCACGGCTCAGGCACATCCCAGAGCTCCCCCACCAACAGCCCCGACCATGGCTTGGGCACATCCCGCTCCCCACGGCGTCGGGCTGGGGCTGCAGCCCATGGGGATCGTGTTCCACTGGCTGGGAACCAGTATGCTGAGATGGAAAGTACCAGGGCAAAGCTCCCAGATGACAAAGCTCATGCAAATGAAACCTTAGCCTAGTTCTGTGGTTTTGTCACGAATACTTAGAGAAGCTGTTGCTGGGTTAAAGCAAGGAGGGCTGGAGAAAGAAGTGTCTGTGTGTCTGGAATGGAAGGAGGGAATGGAGGCAGCAGCCTGAAATGAGCCACAAAATGGTAACAGAGCAGGGTCTCCAACTCCAAGCAAACTCTTCTTGTTCAAAAACTAGCAGAGATTTGTCCAGGGCCCCCAGAAGGTGTGAGAGCTGGGCCCCTTCTCCACCAGATCTGGTGCCCTGAGGTGTTGGGTCTTCTCCATCCCTGGACCGCGCTGCTGGTGATGTGCCTGGTGTGCAGTGGCGAGCACCTAAGCCACACGCTGCACACACTGCCAGCAACAGCTGTTACTGTCCTCTAGGCTTGTTCTGCAGGGCTGTCAGCCCAGCAGCTGTGGAGAAACAGAGCTGACGGACAGAGCCGACCGTTCCCAGGGCCACACTCCGCATCCTTGAGCCGTGCACTCGCACGCCTCGCCTGCAGAGCTGATCACATCCCTTCCACTGCGATCCCTGCGCAACCACCCACACCATGTTCCCGCCTCCTGATCTCCTTTGTACTTCTTAGTTCCAGGTACCTCTTTGAACAGAGGAAGGTTTATCAGGAACTAAACCAAACAAGGAAACATCAGCCGGTCCCACAGCTTCCCCACAGCGCGATGCAAAGGTGTCCCGGGCAGAACGGCCACCACGTAATCAAATTAAGTGGGTTTCTTACAAAAGGTGATTGGCCACCCAAATAACAGCAAACCAATTCTGCACCATTTAAACTGCAAAGCCTTCAGAATGGGGTTTTGAAAGCACGACCCATCAGTTCTAATTTTTAAAACTTATCCTTTCAGTCAAGATCAGAAAAAGGCCCATTCCAACTTTTATCTTCACTACAAAGTGCTGTTATCTTGGGCTGATGTCAGGAGCTCTATCTCTCTTTCTGCTGACAAGCAGAGACGAGAGAGATAAGATTGGGAACGAATCTCACTTCTCTGAGTAAATAAATAATCAATACTCATCTAAATGTAAATGAGAAAGTATCCCCCTCTGATAACAGGGCTCTTATCAAACAGCCAATTTTCTACAGACATTTGGCCTCAACCAAATCACCATCATTCAGCCCCAGCCTAATGGCTAAAAATCGTAACTAAATTGAACCGATCACCAGAGATCAACTAAGTTCAGCCATGGCTACTACAGGTTCAAATGTTTGGAATGCAATTTTTCCCCCATTAACTTTCAATAGCAATGGAGAACAGCGGTCAGGGGTGGAATCTGCACAATAAACAAACACTAACGCTTGAAAAGAGAACAGGGCCTTAAGCAAAACCCCAAACAAATCCAGCTCCAAACTCGTTAGCACAGCAAAGTAAGGATCACAGACAGATTTACCTCAATGTTTAATGTTTGTGGAGTTGTCAAACCTAAACTAGAAAGACCATATTGAACAAAAAATCCACATAGTTTAAAATCAAACCTACATTTTGCAGCGTTAGTCTCTGCAACAAAACACAGCGCTAGGTCCTGCTCACCCCTATCCTCAGCTCCCTCCCAAGAGCTCCTGCAGCCCCAGCTCCAGCCATGCCCTTTGTGAGCTCTTCCCAATCCCTTTCTGGTCCCTGGGCATGGCTCAAAACACTTTCAAATTTCTGATTTCCCTAACACTGACCTCCAGAATTTATTCTGTGTGCAAGAACAAGAATTGCCTTTAGTTTCACAGAGCCCTGCCAGCCCTCAGCTTTTGGGGCACACAGTTCTTACCAACAACTGTGAACCCCCTCCTGTTCACTATCATGGGCACTTCAGAACCACCTCTTGCACCTGCTCGTGTCTCTTCCAAACTGGAAAAGATCTTCTCTCCTTAGCACCATCTCCTCCTTTCATGTCTGATCCATTTTACCTCTACATTATCCTTTTTGAGATGAAATATAACAATGAAGACATGGGCACACTGCGACTGACTGGGGCAGTGTTGCTTTCTGGTTTGCTCCCTTCTCCTTCCTTGGTCTCTGATGTCCTACCTCTGCAGCGCTTCACAGCTTTTCTTTGCACTATTCTTACCTCTTTTGTATCAGCAGCACATTTTGTCACATCAGCATTGCCATCCTCTTCCCTCTCCTGCATTAACAGAACAAGGCAGGTTCTACCAGTTCCACTGGAGCTCCACCAGTAACCTAGTTACTAATAATGGAGGGCCATTATTCCCATTCTTTGTTTCCTGTCTTTTAATCAATTATTAATCCACGTGAGGATCCTCCTTCTCATCCTGTGACAGCTTAATTGCTTTGTGAGCCTTTGTCAAATTTTTTTTTGAAATCCAAGCATGCTGTATAAAACCCATCACCCTCAGTCACGGTCCTGGACCTCCTCACGGGCAGCGCTGGTTTCTGAGGCACAATCTGCCTGGCAAAGGCCACGCTCGCTTTCTCCTCAGGACGTCGCATTTGTCTGCACGTCATGTATTAGTGCTGCTCTTTGCTATATCTTCATTTTATAACTTCACAGTGTGCCTGGTAAGGAATCCCAGACTCATGGAATGGCTTGGGTTGGGTTGGAGGTGACCTTAAAGCCCGTCTCATTCAGCAGATAAGGGGTTGTACCTGCCACATACGCACCCGAAAGCAGCACAGGAGCAGCACGTTATAGATCACATTTACCAGTCCAGCGTCCTCATACCTGACCTCTTCCATATCTCTCAGTGACGACTGTCCTGATCAGGCTGGTGCATCACTGTTCCTGGAGTAGTTAGTTCTAAACTTGTTTTCCTGGCACAGCTCCATGTACAACTCTACCGAAAGCTCTGGTACAAGATCACCAGCTTCCACACACAAGCTCTGCTGAGGCCGGCAGCAGCAGGGGATGTGCACAGCCCTGGCTTCAGCAGAGCAGTAAAGCTCACCTGGTTTTACAGCACATGCAGACGTCTCCCTGGACAGCCAGGAAACGTGATGCTGGGAGCTATGAGACCACCTGAGCATCTACAATGGTGAAAGATGTGGTATTTTAGCCCACCACTCACACTGACCACAGAATCTTAAGTGCTGCTGTAGGACTTCCACGACTCTGCGCGCCCCTCCTGCTTATCCTCGTTGAGCTGCCTTTGCTCACAGTGCTGTCCCACCCTCGCCAATCCTGCACATGGGACTCCACTCCCACGAGAGCCGGCACTGCCATACGGGGCTGAGCAGCGCAGGCACCACCGACCCACGTTAACCAGGAGGAAAGCACAGGAGCACACACGCTGCCACGGAACCTCCGGGCACACGGTTGTAATTCCAAAATAAGACAGGAAAAATCAGAAGTGCAACGAGCATCAGGCAGTCAGCACCGCTCAGCTGAGGTAGCAGATGCCAGGCAGACAGCGCGTAACCCAAGTGAACAGGAGCTATCGCTCAGGCTCTGCCCGCATATGGAATTAAGGCAGGAAAGTAGTCAAAGGAAAACAGTTGATAAACATTTAATGTTGATGTCTGTGGTACTTTCCTATTCCAGGTTTCTCCTTTCACAGGGATACGTGATTTACTGCTGCCCTGCTCCAACCCTAGGTCCTGGAAGCGCGATCTCTTTTGAGCTCCAACTATATTTATATTTATTTTTTTGTTATCGCTTTTTTATTATTGCCGTAGAAAATATTTGCTGGAAATATGTTACAGCTATTACAAGGTCATAAAAAAGAGGAGGTTTATGTATTTCTATCATTTCAAATAGTCTGTCAGAAAGTATCAGTCGCGCTAAGTGTGAGGCTGCTGGATTCCAGCTTTCCCTCTGCCAGCACATGGGCGGCATATGGGAGAACTAAAATAGCTCCGTGCGGTGCCGGGTGGGCGCCGGCTGGGAGCACGCGGAGCGCGGGCACCACAGGGCCTGCCAGGAGCTGCCCCCGGGAGCTATCCCCTCGCTGGACTCTGACCCTGCGCCAGCAGAACGCGGGGTAAGGATGCCAAACAAAAGAGTCTGAAGAAGGAGAGGGATCAATGAGGATCAATGCACTGCAGAGAGTGTGGAACGGGGAGCAGACAGGTCCCAGGCCTCCTTCTACGGGGTTCGGCTTGGAGCATGCCAGTAGGGGCAGGGATCCCATTGTCTGCTTGGCAATGACAGTAAAACAACAGAAAACACGTAAACACTTTGAGAGGAAAGAGCTGTCGAGGCAGAATGTTTACATCTCGAACGCTACTGCTCTGAGGACATCTCGAATCTGCTTATCCGAGAAAAATCCCCAAAGTCCCTCAACACCTCTGAAGCGGAATAGAGATTTTATCGTTACAAATGCAAATACCGGTTAATAAACAAAGATTTGAATAGTGAAAACAAACTTCAAACGTTACGCACAAGCACGAGACTCTTTTTTTTTCCAGTCCAATCTGTTTTTTCTTCACTTGCACTGTTGTGACATGACTGAATTCCACATACAGTTGTCTGCTGCTCTCCGCAGAAATACAGATGGTTTTTGTAGAAATAAACAGTCATTTATATGAAACAATTGTAAAATAGTTTATGGAAACCAGTGGTGTAATGCATTCAAATAAATGCCAGGCCGGGCTGATGGAGAGCCAAGGTGTTAAATCACACTGCTTAAGAATTCAGCTGTGGGAAACAGATAGTAAATCCAGAGTGACAGGATTTCCAGTGATGGCAAAGGTTTCTGACATCTAGTCCAGTACACAAAAACTACAGCAGTTCAAACCCATTTTACTTAACGCTGCCTTGACAGCCAGTGAAATTAAAGAATTTAGTCAAAAGCCCTTTAAAAAGAAACAAACACTTCATCTATGTATTGCTTTTTTGTAGGACAGAAACCACACGGCACATCTAGGAGCAAAGCAGACTTTGTGGGATATTAACAGACGGTCTTTATTTAATTGATGCTACAGACTGTTATTCCTTTTGCATTAGTGATGCGTAGCTCTAAATAAAGCTGAAAGGAGAAAGAAATCATCGTGTTTGCTTTATGATGTAATGTACCCATGGCAGAAATACAATATACAGATTTTCACACCACCAAGGCGAGAGACGATGCCGGGGCCACCGCCTGAGACCCAACGACGGCACCGACACCAATGCCTGCATCGCCAGCTCAGCTGGTTACTCGTGATACTCCTGATGCAGACCAACGTGAGCTCTCTACCTTATGGACTGGGATTATAAAGAGTGAAGGTGCCTTCTCCTGGTTGCACACCTATCAGTAATGGCGCCGCAGTAAGGGGCAACACAACCACCCAGGCAGGGGGATTTCATGCTCCACAAGAACCAAGCACTAGGGAGACAGTCCTGTATGGTACTTGGTCCATCAGCAGGACCTGTGTCCATCGGGGGGAACAAAACAAAGCAAAAAGCATCACCCAGACACTGAGCTGCAGAATGTAAAATATCATGCAAATGACCACTTTATTACCAGTCCAGAGAGCCGGTAACTGCACGACTTCAATACCACCAGCTCTAAAATAGGCTCCCTTCAGTATTTCACTTTCATTTCACAGGCCAGGCATGAAAAACTTTCCTCACCCACTTGGGCTGACGTCCAGAATCCCATTGGCCCAAACTCACGGGGCTAACGAGCTATTTCCATGCTGACAAACCACTCACAAACTTTATTCCCGACAAGCTGTTCCCTGGACACCAAAATCCTTGTCCCCTGTCACAGCGGCAGCTGCTCAGCATTAGCAGGCAGGGAGAAAAGGGCTTGCTGAAAGAAATCATCGCTGCTGCAAGATGGAGCTGGAGATTGTAGGCAGAAGGAGTAGCCTCTCTCACACGGTCTCCAGCTCCGAGGGGCTTACCCTGCACAGCACTNTTCGTAGGCAGAAGGAAAGCCTTTTGAGCAGCCTCTCTCCCACGGTCTCCAGCCCTGAGGGGCTTACCCTGCACAGCACTGACCCTGCAGCAAATCCCCTGCAGCTGGGAGCACAGGGTTGTTCACCGTCTCTTACATCTTCTCTATCACCCACCACTGCCTCTTTGGGGAAATGGGGACCAAGGATCTACGAATGTTGATATTCTTTCAACTTAAATCCTGCTTAATGTAAGGAAAACCAGGATTCCTGACACATTTCCAGGTAAAGCCATTCATAACTAGGAGCAGAAGACTCTGCAGGGACTCTATAATTATCCAAAACAAAGCACTGAAAGCCAAAGAAACTCAAAACTCCCATTAAGCAGAAAAGCATGCACGCAAACATAAGGAAATACAAATTAATTGGCTTTTCACTGTCACAGATGCCGAAGCTTCCATCTCTTAAGAGTTAGAGCAAACATATGCATCGCCTACTCTAACATATTTACTTTTAAATTTAAACTCCTCGGTTGCCATCATTCAGTGACTGTAACAAACTTTAATGACAGTTTATTCTAACTGTGGCTCCTCTCTTGAAAATGCTTTAATCAAACGATTGCGGTTTCGCATAGTTTTTATCTTTCCAATTCTCCTTTTTAATATAAATAAATATGCAGAGAGGCTATAAAAATGCAACTCGCCCTTTCCAGCCATTTCTTTCTGTCCTGTTCCCCTGCCTACAAGGTGGGGATGAGGAACCACAGCTCAGCCAGCAGCAAGGGCATCCGAGAAGAGAGATGCTCAGTCTCCAGCTGCCCCAGTGCTGGGTGCTGGCCTGTGTCAGCAAGAGTGGAACAGGTCTCTCCTGGCCTTCACATCTACAGCCTGTAAGTTCTCCTCTCCTGCACTTTCCAACACCCCCATGACCCCCACTGAGACCTGGTCTGGGGCTGCTGGGCAGTAAGTGGTTTCGCACACCAACACTATCCTTGTACCACAGCTTTCGCTTGTCTCCTGTGTAAGTTTTGAATAAAAGGTGCTTATAACCTGTTCCAGAATCATGTTTGGGATGTGAAATTTGATATTAAAAGTGGTGCTGAGACTGATATGTTAGAAGTGAATTTCAAATGAAAACTCAGCTCTCTTCCCCAGCTGCCTTCCGAGCAGAAGATGAGCCTGAAGTTCTTGTGTTTGCTGAAGAACTCTTCCTTTTTAGCTCTGTCCCCAAACCTGATAACTTAACAGCTCTGTGAGAACAAATATGAACCACAGGCCTAACAGCCCCTCACAAACCTGGTTTGCTACAGAGCGTGTTGTTTGCCACAGTTCTGTGCTGCCTGGTGACTGAACAGATGCCTTTAACAAGCCTTTGCAGCTACAATTCTTTCGATTCTTCTTGCAGAGACTAAAATATAACATGGAGGCTTTTATTTTTATGTCCTATCCTTGTTTCTTGGATTTTTCTGTTTCCTTATTGTTCCTCTTCCCAGGGCAGTGAGATAATGCACTTATCCAGGCTTGTACAATTATTTTAGGCTATTTTCGGTCACTTTACACACTTTAAAGAATGCAAAAAGCACCAGTTGACAGCTGTTAGGGCTTGAATGTTATTGTAAAGCAGCTGTTTTCATTTATACAGAAGTATTAGTCCCTCTCCAAACTGAACAGAATACCAAGTTAATAACTCTCCCTCTAACCTACGGAAAATACAGGTCATGTCTGTGAGATGTTGGCAGAGGGAATTGTTTATAACAATTAAAGCTGTATCGCATTTTGTTCTTAAAAGGACTGAGCATTTCTGGTTCAGGGATGTTTGCAGTTTGAAGCAGCTGTCAAATAATAATCAGTAGCATGTTCGCCCTGCAAAGAATTCCTACTTAGGATCAGACGAGATTAATCAGACAAGGCTTCTCCGTTCACAAGAAATTCCACGTGAAGAGCGGCTGACACGGACCAGAGTGGGGCAGGATGATTCTCATGTTTAAGCATTTCACATTGTTTAGTTTTGTCTCCCACTTCCTCTAAGAACATTTGGGTTTTATATACTGACATCGACGCTTAATTTGTGTGAAAACGAAGCCTCTATACACATTCTCTCTGCATTCTTATTTACTTTACATTAGTATTTACAGTCCATCCAGCCAAGCTCCGGAGGAAAACGCAACTGGCAGCCCAGGGAATGTACTTGTTGAAGAGCAACGGAATGAGGCAGCTCAAAGGCGAGGAAGATAACTTTCAAGTGTACATATGGTTCCTGCACATACTTAATTTGAGAATCACCACGGCATCGATATATACAAAGTATCAAGAATAAAGCCATCGTATTTCTTATGTTCTTAAAATGGTAAGGCACACAAACATATTTTACAGAAGATACTGAACACGGGCTTCAGTGCGGATATAAAAAGCGCGATAAGATCTCCTGCGTGCTGTGGGACGCTGTCAGACCCAGGCTGGGCTGAGCTGGGCTATCTGAACATAACGGGCTCTATGTTCCAGCTCGGAGAAGCTCTGCTTTCCTTGGTTTGACTGAAGTCTTCCTAAAAAGTAGGATTTAAAATTTACAGCTACCATACCCTCAACTCCTTGGCTAACAGGGTAACCTGTAACTATTGCAGAAACACACATGAGACTGCCTGGGAGAACCGGTTAGTATGAGATTCCCTTCCTGTGGATGTGCCACAGTGCAGGCAGTTTTGTCTCTAAGCCATCAGCTGCTGGTGCTCACAACCCTCAGGCATTCTCAGACAGATCCAGACAGGCAGGTGTGTACAAAGCAATCCTTAAACCTCCTATGGATATGGGGGTTCTCTGCAGGGCTGCTACCCCTGCACCCCAGCACCGCGAGGTCCCAGCAGCACGGACAGGAGCGCTCGGCTTTGCTCTCCGCGCTGCTTGGCTGCTGTGGGTGGGGGATCACCCACCCTTGGTCTCTCTCCCATTCTGACCTTCTGAGAAAACTCTCACATGAGAGGTTCCACCGAGCCCCCTCCAGGTGGCCCATGGCTGGGTCAGACCAGCTCCTCTGGGAGCTCATTCCACAACCCAGAGCGCTTTATTTCCAGCTCTCATGTAAAATATGCAGAGCTCTGACATCCTAATCCACTGCTTAATGATGACTTGAACTGCAGCAGCGCAGGGCCGCGCTGTGCTAATGGTACGATCTTACATTCCATTTATCTGTGCATCTCCCAGTGAAAGCCAGAGGCGCATCCACTCGCAGTAGGAATAACCTGGTGGCAGAAGAGGAATGATGACAAACCCTTTCCCTGCTCTCGCTCCAGTCTACCCCTGCCCATCGCGGTGCCATCCTGTGCATTAACACCCTGTAGCCCAGGCGTAACCTCCGCGTGGCTCGTCTTGCGCAGCAGCCAGGGCTGGGGAAGGCTGGTTCCTGATCTGGAGGCAGCGCAAACACAAGGAACCCTCTGAGAAGCTATTTCTGCTGGTTTGGAGATGAAGGCAAAGCCCTCCAATCTCCTGACCCTCAAAGCCTGCTGACTGGTGAACCACCAGTTCAGACAAGGGAAGTGACTGGGAATAAGGGAAGTTTTGGATAAAGGGAGATAATTTCAATTAAAAAGTTTAATTTGTGGTTTAACAGTGTGCTACATGAACACCAGATCTGAGAAGCCCCTTCACCCAGGCAACAGCACCACATGCCCACCTGACACTATGAGTGCTCATTGACATTTAAAGAATAAACCAAAAAAATAAAGTTTTCATGTATGAAATTCAGTAAAAGAGGAACTCAAGTAGAAACCCCCCCTAGAGCAATTGCTCCTCTCACAGTGACTCCAATCCACTGCAGGTGCTAATTCTGGACATATCTATACACAGGCTTAAACCGCAATCTGCGAGTAACAGCGATTGCTGCAAAAAATCCAATTACAGGTTCAAAAGTCAATATACCTGTAAGCAACCAAAAGGTTTTTAGTTGTGACTTCTGCTGTGCTATATCCACAGCAGGGATCACGGCTGCATCTCTAAGAGGTCAGATGTCACACAGATAATTCATAAAAAGTAAATTTAGCTATTTTCTTATACAATTAAAAAAACCCCACAGTGATACAAACACCCCTCTACCCTGCAAAGGTCTCTGAGCAGGAGTGCCAGGCCAGCAGAAATGAATGTATGAGCTGAAGGGATACATGACAGGTCTGTTTCCATTTCTAAACCACTGAGCAAAAGTAACAAAATAAAAGCAAAACCAAATCTCAAACAGACAAAGAGCGAAACATCTGTTCCAGGAAGGAGGAAAGCAGTTAAAGACTGAGCTAAGTGCATCCTTTAGCTGCCTCCCTTCAGGGAAGAGAAATCTGACCCCAGGAAATAAATAAAAGTCACCCAAAAAGTGAACAAAAGAGGTGTTTGAGAAAACCAGAACACCATTCATCGCAGCTAACGACTTGTTCATTATGAGTGATGATGGATAAAGACTTCTCACGCTGAGATGAAATCAAGATTTATATGCATTGTTTCCTCTCCCAACTTGTGGGAAGATCATCATCATTTAATTCTATCTCTGCGGCCAGTGATGGGCATCCAGAGAGCCGGTTATCAAACGGCGCAGTCAGCTGGCAAGAGCCGGGACGTGCAGTTGGCACATCTGGACGGAGCCGCCACCGCCGAGGGTGAACAATGACTGCTGGCCAGCAGCCAAATTGCTGCAGACGCTGGCGGGGCTCATGCACAGCCACCCCTACACCGCGCTCCTGCTCTTCCTCCACCCCCCCCCCTTTTTTTTTTTACGAGAATCAGATTTTCATTGCTTCATTCAATTGCTCTCCTCTGCCATTTTTTACAGCTCTTATCGTTCCCTTGGAATATGGCCTTGAGACAGCTCATCCATGTCCTTCACCGTGTTATCTCTTCTAACTTTTATTAAAACTTCAGCTCTCATCTGAAGATAGCTAATTAAATCTGTGACAGATTATACACCCGTTTAAAAACTGCACCCAACTACTTTTTCTAAAGAGAACAAGGTTTATTTTCTTTTCCCTTAGTTAAAACTAAGGGTATATAAGGAGGCTTCATTCATTTACAAAGACAAGATCCTTATCTTCACCTCGGATATAGATGGGTTTATATTAAAGTTCCTTTGTTGCGTGACAAGACTCGATGCAATTTCTCACAGTAATTATTTCTTGTTGCTGGAAAGATCTCTCAGCCTTATACTTCTGAAATATATATACTAACACATATAGACATTTACAGCCAGGAAAAGCATTGTTCTCAGGTATAAATGCAAGTGTGGAGAACTGCCTTTTTTTAAAGATGTTTTAACCACAACAGCGCTATTTTGACAACATTGCAGAAAGAAAATGTCTCTTTTCTTTACAATTAAAGATGAGTCCTTTAAATTATTAAAAAACACACTAAGTAAACCTTTCTTACATAAATTAAAACTATACAAATTCAATCAAGCCCTGGCCTCCCTGTCCTTCCACCTATCATCTCAAACCACCGCTAGCTGGACTTGGAATGCAAATAGCTTTGTTATCATACATAAATATTTGCAGTAATGGCTTATCCTGCTCTGCAGCACACGCTGCAGCTCCTCCACTGCCGGCTCCTTGCCAGTGTCTACAACACAAACCTGCGCACAGAACTGCTTTCGCGAGGTGCTGGAATCGCAGTCCCCACCAAAAAACCAGCATCTTTCACAACAGTTCAAAAGAGATAAAATATGCTCATGGACAAACACCCTGCCCTCTGGAAAATACGATAAATAACCCACCTGAGCCTCTCTGTGATCCCTTCCTTCTCTTTAAGGCCTTTTGTAAGATATCCTTCATGGTGACCTTCATACTGTCCACCTGAATAAGGGAGAATCCATGAGCAGCATTTCTGCAAGACAGATGCACATGCATTTTTACAAAACAATCATCACCAGGCAGCTCCCCCCAATTTTTGTTAGCTTCAAGCAAAGGACTTGTTAGGCACAATCAACAAAGTCGAGCTACGGAAAGGAGAAACCGAGCCAACTCCCTGAGAAGGGCAGAGACAACGGTGGAGAAAATGGATTGAGATTCTATGGGTGGAAGGTTTTTCCTAATTTATCTTTATTTTTGACCAATTTGTGTTCAGCATTAAAAAAGAAAAATGAGGAAATGTACCTGCGGAGCTCAGCTCCTCATTATTAACTATCTGCTGGGCGTTTCGCAGCGCGTCCCGGAGAACCAGTTTGCAATGTCATCTCCATATGTGTTGCGATGGCAGACAGGACAAACCGTTAAGGAGAAGTGGGAGAACAGCACTCAGAGAAGCAACAGCAGCTTTTCTGCACTGCTAATGTCTCACTTTGTTTGGAATGTATGTAATTTGCTTTTTTTGGACATATTTTTGCAAATCATGGCCCAGAGGCTCTGGGAAAAGCTGAGGACAGAGGGGTCCTTGTCCTGGCCAGTGCCCACGGGAGAGTCCCCACCTTGGGGAGACCCTGCCGGCAGCGTGGGGGGCGTTACAGGAGATCCCGACAGCCAAACACTGCGAGTGGCATCACTGGGGAAGCAGAGATGATGACAATATAACTGAAGAGATACAGGATTAATACACATCAGTAAATTTTGCCCCTTAGACCTTGCAGTCAATCTCTGCTCGTGTCAGTAGATGTCACTGCAGACAGTCGGCACGTAGATGCGAGGGCTGCAGGCGCTCACAGGGAGAGAGATCTGCACTGCATGGAAAAAACAGTTTTGCGAAGCTATTTAGGCAGGAGGAGGAGCTTTGATTGTGGCAAGGAGGAATTTTAATCAGGGAATAGAGCTCTACATGAATATCACAGCTGGAATATTTTTAAAAGTAACTGGCAGTCAAAAGCACTCCAAGACAATCACAACCTCAAACCAAGACCGTGTTACAGGTCACTTCGAGACACAAATGCTGGGAATACAAGTTTCAGGTTGGATCGCTGCAGATGTGGCATCCCCAGCCCACGCTGGGACTCGGCCTCAGTGGATAAACACCTCCGAGCCCTCTCGGTACGCTGACACTCACTGCTGGCCACTGAGAGGTGGCCAGGAAAGCCACCACGAGCAGAAGTTTAAAGGAAACCTGCTTGCTGGGCTGCGTGTAAGGTGTCAGATGGGTCTGTTCTCAGAGCCTGCCCTGCTTCCCGGGCAGCTCCCCTGGCCCCTCGCCCCACAAGTCGCTGGTACCCAACAGCCAGTCCTCAGCAGCTGTGGGTCTCATCTGAATTTCATTCTCACTACCCTTTGTTCCTGGCAAAATGAAACTGCCTAACCCCCCTAAATTTATGTTCTCTAGAACATTTATTATTGATAACTCTATCTTACTCATCTTCATACCAAGTATCTCCTACGTTTTCACTCATCTGCTTTTTCCCTCTGTCTTTCTGCCACGTTTCCCACAGAACGAGCAGAGCTGAGCCCACCCCCCACGGGAGGGAGCGTCATCTGTGCCGGCAGCGGGGAGATGACCAGGGACTCAGGGTTTCAGACTGATGCCACACAGTGAGCAGAGACCTCTCCAGACCCTTTACTGGGGAGCACATTTTCCCCTGCCCCACATGCGTGAGCACCACACAACCGCCTTTGTCCAGCAGTTTCCCAGTTACTCACTTTGCCTCCCAAAGTCAGTTCAGCTCCAGTCTCAACCGAGCTGCGGAGCTACAGTTAGTGGAGTTTGTAAAGTGATAAACCACTAATATAGTTAGGCTGTGGTTACAGAAAGGAAACCACCTTTGTGCTCGTATCTAAAGGACACGGTGTCTGTCAATGAAGCCTACAAGAAAAGTCTTGCCCACCAGACTCAACAACTTGAACACCGACTAAAGAGACCCTGCTTCCTTCAGGCAATCCACACGATGCTCTGCCATGCAGAAACCTTTCACCGAACTGCAACCAATACCCAGGGAAAGAAATGAAATCACTGGAGAAAAGAAAACCCAGCAAAGGTGAAGAATGTCTTCCAAACTCTCCCACTGCCAAAATAACTGACATTACTTTTTTCCCCTTCAGTACCAACGTTTTCCAGGCCTGCAGCCCACCCCACGCTGGATGCAAAGCAGCCGGAGGCAGCCGACCAGGCTGCTCACACCAACGCGGATCCCAAACTGCCCAGACATGGAAGATTGTCTCTGGGTTCCTTACGCTTGCGCTGCTGCAAAGCAGTCGATCCTGCCCGTGTTTCCAGCCATCCTGGCTTGGTCGGTTCTTTCCGTTGAGCAGCTGGCCCGAGAGCCATCAGACTGATTCTCCTGACACTCCATTACTAACTCGTGCCTGAGCCTTGGCCATTCTTTGCCTCAGAAGCTGGACCGGATCCCAGAACAAACTCCAAAAGTTTATTTTTACCGATCAAAGCAAAATAAGAAAAACCTCTGTGTTTTACTATATTTAGTGTGAGATCCAGTAAGCGAGGCCTTGGCGAGAGCAGCGAAATGTAAAGCGCACCCCACTTCTGTAAACGTTTGGATATTTGCTCTGGACCCGAGCCAGAGGGGCTGAGATGCCTGCCTGGTTCAGACACACAGCTCTCCCCTCCTCTGCTCCGGTGCTCAGCGCGGCCTTTCTCTCCAATACACCCAGAGGCTCCAGCACAGCACCCTGGCACTCGGTACTGGTCTGAGCCGAGTGGATTTAAGCCCAGACCAGAGAGATTCTGCCATCAGTTGGGGGTCAGGCCAGCGTCTCAGAGTGCAGGAACTGTGCTGCAGCAGAGAAGGCCCTGGAGAGCTGGAGCGGTGTTGAACACACATGAAGTGCTGGAGCCACCCTCACACTGTATCGCCTGATCCGCACCCATCGCACAAGAGCAGCACAGCAAGGCTCTTCTGGAGGAAACATGCACCCCACCAGCCCCACACCACGCTCCGCATCGATCATGTGCATGAACTATCCTCGCTCAACCCAACTCCAGCACGGCCTTAATGACGATTATCAGTTGTGTGTTTAGCTCACCCTGCTGAAGGGCGATACCTTTATTTTAAGTCAGCGCCCTAGAAACGGGACAGACAAGCAGNGTCTCAGAGTGCAGGAACTGTGCTGCAGCAGAGAAGCCCCCGGTGAGCTGGAGCGGTGTTGAACACACATGAAGTGCTGGAGCCACCCTCACACTGTATCGCCTGATCCGCACCCATCGCACGAGAGCAGCACAGTGAGGCTCTCTGAAGGAAACACGCACCCCACCAGCCCCACACCACGCTCCGCATCGATCATGTGCATGAACTATCCTCGCTCAACCCAACTCCAGCACGGCCTTAATGACGATTATCAGTTGTGTGTTTAGCTCACCCTGCTGAAGGGCGATACCTTTATTTTAAGTCAGCGCCCTACAAACGGGACAGACAAGCAGATGCTATTCAATCAATTAAAACTGCCGCTTACAAATTGGAAGTCAAAGAAATTCCTTAGCTTGTATTTTCTGTCATTTTGCAAAAACATACTTGGGTGACAAGGTTAAATCAAGCAAAGGAAATCCCTGGCACTTATCATCCGCAGGCATTACTGATAAATTGTGCAGTGGAGGAATAAAGGATTACCTTCTGTATTTTTTCATTACACTTTTCTTTTGTTACAGAATACATAAATCCATTGTGGCACACTGTAATATGTATCATCGTGCTACACCTGTGGACGTTTCATAACGGCTGCCATGTCTGTGCAGTCAGGAATGATAAGTGAACCACCCGTGAATGTTAATGATAGTGATCATTCTGCGGTAACTTGGCTTTCCATCTTCTTTTACAGCCTCAGCGCTGAAGCCAGGGTGGCAAGGTTCAGGAGAGGAAAAAGAAAACAAGAGAGGAGGCAGGAGCTCTGGCGGTGATGCCGGTGGGGAAAAGGTGCCCAGAGGCTGGATGGAAGCAGGCAGTGTCCTCTCCATGGGCTTGGCTGGGGTACCGAGACAAAAACTCAAGAGGCTTCTGCCCTGAGTGAGAAATAAACCTCCTCAAAGGCCATCTTTCCAATCTGCAGTCTTTTAAAAATTTTTATTATTTTTTTTAACACTGAAGTGGAATTCACAGCACTTAAAGCTCCTGTGATGACGGGAGGTGCCTGTGAACGACTAATAATGATTTCACTTGATCAGCACAAAGCCAAAGTTAAGGCTGAAAATCTCAGCTGACGTAAGACGGGTAATTTTTAAGATAAAGAGCACAGTGACATGAACTAGAACCATGCCAGACAGTTTTTATTGTAAGCCCTACTGATCTTGCTCTGCACATCTCGGGCTGGCCTTGCTCTTGAGTTCACCTGGCTGCATCTGACACTGCCGCAAGCTACCAGGAGACACCTGACAAGCCAGTTTGCTGCTCCAGCTCCTTTCTTGGGGTCCAATCCTTCCTGGTTCTCTATCCTGGGAGCCTCAACTTCAGCACCTGCTTTTACTTCCTTAAATCTGCATTTTACGAATAGTCTTAAATATACTTTGTAGATTACCTACATGCAGGTAAAACCTGGAACCACCTTCTGTGAGCGTTTCTGTAACCTAAAAAACACTTTGCCAAGCTTGGAACAGAAATTGTAAATGTGTGATGAGAGCCTGATAGTCTATACATGTTCCAAGCCTTAATCGATCAGGTATAGCAGAGGAGCTGCTTGAAAAAAATACATATGCAATAGTAACAGTAATTCAAACATAATATCAAAACAGAAGAAGGTGCCACAGAGCAGAGGAACCGGTTGCCAAATCTCATCTGTGTGCCAACTGGCAGCTGAGCTACAACTCCAGCAACACCATTAGATCGAGAGCGCTGAGTTGTGATAATAGAATCTCCAAGAGAAAGAACCCTAATGATCGCACAAATTATTTCAAGCCACCTTTGTCCAGACCTTTCAGGTATGACTCCCTCATCTCAAGACGCCTGCACCTACATGAACGCCCTGCTTTGTCTGCCTCCTCCCGACAGCTCACGCTCGATGTCGAGGGCTGTTTCGACTGTGACACAGGACAAAGCGCTCCTCTCCACACAGACATTCCCAAAAACATAACTCCTAGACTAATGGGCAGTTAGAAGCCAGAACGACTGCCCTCCGTCTTCTCCTTGTGTAACTTTGCCAGAGTCCTTGGAACTTGCCAAATTCGGTCATGCCTGCTTAGCTCGCTCGACTGATTGTGCCAGAAAAGAAAATAAGACACAGATGTATTTGAGCTCTTTGAGATGCCAGTAAGAGAGACAGCTAATGGCTTCATTTCGACCCTCCCCTACCAGCTGGGCACAGGTGGGGGGATAATGAGGTCCCTCTCCCTAATCAAACTCAATTATTCACTACTCTGTACAGCCACAAAGACATTCACATTCAGCTCGGAATATAAAATGCATCATGGGCCACTTCCAGCCACCGGGTATTCACAACAGACTCAAGTGCAAAGAGTTTGCCTTGGCAGGAGTTTCAGTATATGAAGTTCTGCAAACTGTTTCTGCTCCAACACGTCCTGCTGAAACGCCGTCCCCGGCAGGTCCACAACCGCCAGCTCAGTACCCGCACAACATCTGAGCGAGCATCCCGCACGCAGGAGGGGTGAGCTCTGAGATAAACCACCGCGCTTCAGCGCAAAACTTCTCAGAAGCATCGATTTTTTCCAACAGTGATTCAATATTAATAAACATTGCAAGTCACAAGCCTGACATGGCAGTGGCTGAAATATTTCAGCCTAAGGAGGGGAAAAAAGAGATGCAAAATATAAAACCACAATTACACGCACTGGTAGGGTGACAGGGAAGGAGGAGGATGTAGAATTTACAACAAACCCCCACAAAAACAGGGCAGCGTGCAGATTTAAACTCGCTGTAGTAACAATCCTTGTGATTGATCAAGTAATTCTCAATTCTCGGGGACACATTAACAATACTAATTCAAATTCCGCTATCTCTGAATAATTGTTCACACAGGAAGCACAAGCGACTTCAACTTAACATGTGAACCCAGAAAAAAGCCCTCTCAGAAATGCGCTTCTTACGATGGAGCTGTCTCATTTCCAATCAGCTCCTCTAGTGAGAGCACATTACGTTAAAGAATAAGATTCCACATTTCTCTTGCTGGATTTGCCGCTGGATCCTAATCCTGCTCCAAGCCCAGTCACAAAAGGGGTGGCCAGGCCAGATCCTGATGAGGTCTGCAGGCTCCACTGGTTCCACCTCCTGTGAGCTAAGGGCCAAAATCTGAGACCTCACGTGTTCACAGCATTTAAATACCAATGCCTGGTAGTGTCCTGAGTGCAGGTAACGAGGATGCGGGTAGGAGGCAGCTGAGAAAGAAAGGCAGCTTCTTCCAGATGAGAAATAATCAACAACTCAGAATGTTCTAATGGTGCAGGCTCCCTAGCTGCTCTCACTGCAATGAGCACTCGTGATCCTTCTTGATTGCGGGGAATTAGAACAGAATTTCCTCTATACTTCCTGGAACTTTTCTGGGGACACTGCTCATGATGGGTTACCCTGACGATAAAGCAATCATAGAACTCTGAAATTAAAAAAATCAAGTTCATGGCAATAGCATTGATACTAGAGAAATGCCTGTAGACCAAAGAGAGATGCCGCTTTGTGAAAAAGTACAGCGCCTTCCTCAGGGAGGTGAAAGGAAATAAATATTCTGCAGCTCCCCACATGGAGACCCTGGCTCCACTGCACGACTCTGACCTGCACAGACCAGAAGGGGACCTCGCAGTGTGACTGGCACAACAGCCTCATCTCCTCCTTGCATCGGTTTCACCTGACTGCAGCACAGCCGGTTGGGTTTCCCTCAATATTTGTAAATACTGTTGAGAATATTTTCTTCTCCAATGACCTAACACAGGAGAATGAAGTGAATGGGCCTCTGGGAGACACATGTGGGATTTCCTCCAGAAGGATGCTTTGGAATGTCTCTAAGAAACACTCTCACAATAAAGAACATTAAAATGTAATTAAACAGCTCAGAACTTTTTTTAAAGTCTGATTATTCAACCCTCGAAGCAGCTTTCAGGTTATGAAATGTAAGTAATCTTTTCTAAATTAAAAATATGCCCGATAGCCAGGAAAACCCTACTGGCATTTTCATTTCAAGAGATTCAAACATTAAATATTTGCTCAAGTAAGAGGTGACTCACTCTACACATATTTAGAGTTAAGGCCTTCTGATGCTTTATAAGATTTTTTCACTCACAAGTAAAGGAAAACAAGTGACCGAGCACTATATACAGCACCCAAACCCTAATTCCCTGAAAATGGAAGAGCAAATTCCTCTAGAGCTACAAAAGAGGGAGCCTCCAGTTCTGGAGGTGGATGGCACCTGCCTACTCAAAACTCTCCTGGCCTAGAGGGTGGTTTATCCAGTCCTGCTCTAACCGCTCTGCTCACTCACGCTCATCTCTCTCCTCAGTCACTGCACTGCTGTTAATACACTCTGCAACTACTTGTATCTAATAGGACTCACTTTTCAGTCCACTAACCTGCAAATTTACTACTTTTCTATGAGGCTTTGAAAGCAGATTTTGAGTCTTTCATAGGTGGAGCACCCAAATACCATCAGTACTCTTTTCTCTCCTGCTAAATCCAATATGTTTTCCCAAAATAACCAAGAAGTCACCAGCATATTTTTCATAAATAAGCAGCACTGATGGAACAAAATAAGGATTATGAGCTCAGACTTTGTCTAAGCTCCCTCTGTTCACGAGCAGCAGCACAGCACTTCTATTTCCCCATGCTAATTGCAGGCAGAAAGGCTTATTCCCTTCCCTGTAGTTCTAGACTCGCGCTGCCGGGCTCGCTCGGGGGGCTGCCAGAGCGTTTACTTCTCTCCCCGCCCCACGACAGATCCCAGACCAGGACATTCCCTGTGGGAACCGTCAACACTCACGCCCCTGAGTTTTGCTGCACTCAGACAAAGGAAAGCAGAGAAAAAAAAGGTGGGAGGTGTTACGGACACCCAGATGTTTCCCTGCAACTGAGAGGAGCTGAGCGTCCATACTCACATGCGAACAAAGAGCGACTGTTTGGCTGCCAGGCCGGGAGACGAGTACTTCTCGACCAGCGCCAGGGTGCTGAAGCCAAACTTGTGAATGGGCTCGTTGGAATCCAGGGGCGGAAAATCCGTGTCGACCTCCCCATCGTCCTCAGCGATATGGAGGCAGTAGGCATTGACGTTGTCGCTGGACAAAGAGAAGACAGGTTCATTCAGGAGGGGAGCCAGACAAGCCCTTCAGCCCAGCCCATCAATCCCACCGCTAAATGCTGCAGAAACCGAACCAGCAGACACCGTCACGGGAGAAACACACTGAACCACCACCGACGGCATAAATACAGCCCAACAAAACCCCAACAACTCTCACTACCGTAACCACGGGGTAATCCAAGCCCTAGAGTAAAGCAGAGTCTTCATTGTTAACTGAGCTGCAACAGTGATTAAAATACATCTAATTCTCTAACAGTTTCACGGTTTTGTAGAGATGGAAGCAATATTTCTCCTTTTGTGAAAATGTGTTTATTTCTATGCCTGTTTTGTTGTAAAAGGCAAACAGGCAGGGCCCATTGATCTTTCACAGATCGGGCAACTAGAAAAGTTTGCTCAATGCTGGCTTGAAGAGCGGAGAAGGGTCTGGGATGGGTGAATGGTGGAACAAACCACAGGGAAAGTGAAAAGCCTGTTCAACCTAATAGCACAACGAGTAGCAAAAGCTACCTGTCCTAAACATGTAGGAATTTCAGTCCCTAAACCCAGTTAAAAATTGATACAAGCAGAACTAAGAAAGAAAATTCTAAGCCTCTTTCTTTCCACACACCAAGGCCCATAGGGAAATGACTCTCAGAACATTAATCATATTTTCCTAGTAATAAAATCTATTTCAAACCTAAATATTTAAATTACTGAGCTGAAAATAAGCGCTCCTCCTTATTGTTAGAAGTGCCAGCACGCAGGCACTTTCCGCAGCCATGACTGCGCTGCTCACGTGGCGCCACGTTTCTAAACTGTAGCTTAAATTTGGAGTTTTAATTGCGTGATTGATGCTTAAATTAATTAATTGCAAAGTGTATGCTAATTGTTTAATTGGTCGCTTGATCTATATAGATCATTTTTTGAATTAAATGAGTTGATTTACCAAGTTTATTGATTGGATGTGACAATGAATTATTTCGCTGATACCTGATTTGCAATTTTCTCAATTAATTCACAACCTTTTGGTTGCAACCACGCTTTCTGGAGAGTGCTGGGTCCCGGGGATCTACGGGCACCTTGTCACGGCTCGGACATTTATTGCATGGAACAGGTACTAATGATGCATTTACTGTTAATGCAAGCTGTAAATCTGCTGACAGGAAGGTAACCTAGTGATGTTTGTCAGGGGGGGTTTTGAAATCTCTGCAACCCTCCTAAAGAAACTTCCCCGAGGCCCTGGGCCGCTATGGGGAGCTGGAACATCAGTGGAGAATTAGGTTTTAATTCTTCAAGAGCGCTAAGGTAATTTTTTAGGAAAGCTGGTGAAAGGCAGCGCTGGGAAGAAGATGTGTCCAGCCCCCGGGCTCGGCCGGGAGGGCACGTGTTTAGCGTTTAGCGTTGCTGCCAGTGTTTTTGGGAACAAGAGAAATGAAAAGGCTGTGAATAACAGACCCAGCTGATCCTCCTTGTGCAGTGAGAAACACCAGGTGTGATTTATGGGTCCTACTCGTATTCTGTTTGAGTTTCTACAAATGCAGACGCTGAGCTCCACACGCTCATTCTGTCCAGTTCATCGTAGCTCAAACCTGCCCCACGCAGGAGCCGTCCCGGCCCGAGCAGGCAGCCGATTCCCAGGCTGCATCTGTCCCTCACGCTGCTGATTTTCTAATGCAGTTGCCTGACAGAACTCCTCNTTCTGCATTTTGAATCTCCACTAGGATGAGATCAAAGTCCTGAACTTCAGTCTTCAAACTGCAAAGGCTTGAGAGTCCAAGTCAGCTATGGACGGGATCTACAAGTTAAATACAACAACTGACAGCCCTAACAGCTTTCTTAACTTCTAAACCCAGGAACTTTATCTCAATTCTGCATCTCACTATTAATTTATTCCTAGAACGGGGTTTTGTTTATTTTTTTGCAGGCAGAATCATTACAGCACATCTGTCAGCTTGGCCAGAGCACAGCCCCGTGGGTTATGTCCAAAGGCCAGTGGTAGGAGGCCAGAAGCAGGACTGCTAACTCCTCACAATGAATAGAGGCCAATAAAATACAATTATAATAAAAAAGGCAGCCTAACCGAATGTAAAATGCTCTCAAAGCTGTCGACTCATGCTCACTCCTTTTGGACTCTCACATCTACCTTTTAGGGAAAAGAATCAGGCAGTAATATATTCTTTTTCTAAAGACAGAGGGCTTGTACCTCTTGATTATGAAGCCTACAACCTCCTCTTTAGTCTCAAACTGTGTTCCTAGGAGTGAATTCTATCGCTCTGCACACACTGTACAGTGGATTCAAAGAGTCTCTGTATGTATTTCAGTACCGTGTCACAATCAACTCGATTTTTCCTTTTTATGCTCTAAACTGACTAAATCAGGAACAATCAAGAGGGTTCAGAACGTGCAACCTACACAAGCTCTTCCCTTATTTGGAAATGCTGAGAATTGGCCTCAATTACATCGATCCTCACGCCAGGGCAGGCAGGCAGCAACGCTAAAAAAAGCTGATGGAGGCAGGAGAGACAGTTAAGAACTGCACAAGAAGACAAACTTCTTGTAATCAAGAGGCTCTGCCCCCTCCTCTGAGGATCCGTGTCCCAATTCCCATTGCTGCTGTTAGGCTGTTCGGGGAACTCGCGCCTCTGTCTGTTATGTCATTATTCCTGTCCTGAGATTTGATTACATCAGACAGCCTCTTTGGTCATGATCGCTCTGACACATCATCACATCTTATCCTTCAAGGAAGACAGTGAAATCCATTTCTTGCCGTGGGCAACGCTGTTTCATGAACGCCCTGCTCCACATGAGGGGTGCTGTGCTCCTCAAAAACATACGTGTGTCCACAGACTGACATTAGGGATGTCTTACTCATTAAAAATAGAGCTAATCATGCACAAAGGACACTTTTTTGAACTGATGGTATAAAGAACAGAAATTAATAACGGCAAATGAAATGGCACCATCTGCAAATAATTTCGTATTTCTTCTTCAGTGTGAAAACTGACAAATCAAACTGAGGCATTTGACCTCTGCAACATCTCATGTGGTTTTTGAGAAGAGCTAAGGGAAATCCTATAGCCAAGGCAACGATACCCATGAAGCTGCTCTGAAGAGCGGCTGCGTTTTGGTGTTGCCCTGTATCTACCACAAAGAAGCCAACTCCTCCTGATGAGGAACAGCTCAAGTGCTCCCCCAGCACCCCTCTCCCCTTACAACTGTGCTGTGTCAGCAGAGAGGACAACCGAGTCTGATGAAGAATGCTGGAAGTGAAAACTGTAAAATCCAGTACCTAAAAAACCTTAATTCATCAAATATTCCAGGAACAAAAAAAGGTGAAAATTGACTCCTATAGAAAAAAGCCAAACGAAACCACAACCTCCTCTGCACCAGCAACGTCGCCTGCCAGGAGCTGTGACCAAAGGCTCCACAATAAACAAATATTTTAGTTCTTAATTTACACTCTGTGACCCAGCAAAACCTTAAGTATTTCACAGAACTGTTTTGTCCCCAGTGAAGCTCCCGCTTCGCACACCTTACACCACTCACCACGATGAAGCAACGGCTCCTACTGAACAACCACCCTCCAGGACGGCAAATCCCAGGCACAGGAACCACAGGGCACAACTCTCTCACAACAAAGATGCAAACAACTACCGGATTAAGAGAAGCTACATTTCTGAGGACAACACAGACGCTGCCCTTTACAGCCAAGAGCCAACGTGATGGAGGTCAAAGGCTTGAAGAAATTCTAAAATACTGCGTGATAGAAGTTTTTGAGTTCACAGATGCAATTTTATTCACAATCTTGAAGAAAACTGTTATTTTGTTTTCAGCTTCCTGCATATCTTTATTTTAGCTCTATCTCCAGGACGATAACCTGGAAAGAAAAGCACCTTTAGACCCTACGCCTGTCAATTCTTAGAAAAACAGAAGTATTTTAATGGTGTATAATGAATTAAAGTCATTGTGTCAGCAAAACATCAGCAGAAAGCAAGTAAGCAACAGTGCTGAGTTCCGTGACAGGATTCTGAGTCGTTTTCAGGCACAGCCAGTACAGCTAAACTCTATCCTATGGTTTCAGGACAGGCTGTCGCCCACTACAGCGACTCCTCTCCCTGTGAACCTGGTGGAGGAACTGGTACCACGCAGAGCAACCAGAGCCAGAACCCGGCACCACCTGCAACATCTCTCAGAACAAACCAGAGAGGGAGAAACAGATGAGTTCTGGATTTTACCTGAACATACTTGTGGTCTTGGCCATTAAGAACACTACCAAAACATAGATGGGACATAAAATAAAACATGCCTCCATGACACCAAAAGGACAAGATTTGTATTATTTTTACACAGAGTGGTTTGAAATTCCGATTCATTTCCAGGTCCACGGTCTCGTACACTTAGCATTACACAGCGTTGGTGGTTTAGTTGAAAAAGCAAGGGGTACAGATGCACATAAACTGCACAAAAGGAAACACTGATAAACAGGTAGGTGGTTTCCTAAGATTTATCCATAAAAACACTGACATGGAAATCCATTTCATTATGCAAAAAGGCTGCAGGGGAGAAAATTAGAGATCAAGAGGTAGTAAAGAAAGAACATTACTTCAGTTTTGGTTCCCGTCCCTCACTTGTATATTGCCAGCATATTAGTCCAATCAGGT
Source organism: Piaya cayana (assembly GCA_013389865.1). Taxonomy (NCBI): domain Eukaryota; kingdom Metazoa; phylum Chordata; class Aves; order Cuculiformes; family Coccyzidae; genus Piaya; species Piaya cayana. Next base: position 25,828 of record WAAB01012364.1, read on the forward strand.
CATGCACCTTGGCATTTGCTATCGTCACAACTGTCATGGGCTGGAGTTTGTCTTGGCTTGTGTGCAGCGGGAGGTAGACATCAATTTTTTTGGTTGCTGTTGTACCAACGTGACCCTGTCGAGAAAATATATTCCATTAGAATGTGTAAAAGAAAAAGTATGACAGAGCTAATACAAAACCCAGTGCGGATGCAATTCTTTTCAGTAGAAAGATTAAAATACACAGCTGCAACTTAAAATTGGAAGAAGCTTGGATGTTTAAATTGCCATTCTCTCACTGTTGTTCAATGTATCTCTAAAAATGATATGAAATATTTGGCAATGATTTTACAGATCCCAATAAAAAGTCTGACCTCCACTGCAGGATCAAGAAAAAGGATCAAAGGGGTGGGATGAGGAAGAAGAGAGAATCGACTGTAGATTCTTGTATATACACATATTTGGGCCTGGGGAGAAGGCAGTATCCGAATCACTCAGAATTCTAAGTAACAGAATAAAATTATTCAGTACTATAAATCTATGTGGGAGTATAAAACAGGGAGTTAAATGCCATGTGCTAATTTCAATATATTGCTAAAAACCATTTGAACCTTCAGCGTGATTATAAATTAGAGAAATAATAGGAATTTAAAGATTAAAGTTATTCATACTAGCATAGCTAAAAGTATTATTAAAATCCATCCAAATATAATGAATTTGTTTAAAAAAGCACTCTCATAGTGCAGATACCTCTTCTTCCCATGTTTTTAAGGTAAGAGGAAATGGTTTTCACTCATTTAGAAGGAAACGTATTTGTAACAGAATATGGGATATTCCATCACCTTGTGTGTTTGAAGCCTCAGAAGCCCTCGGATGAGCTGGTGAGCCTGGGATTCGCAGAGATAGCAGGACACCAGCCACCCTCACCCCTCCCAGGAAACCACAAACACCACAGAACCACAACTGCCAACAAAATAACAGGCTTTGATTTCTTTCTTTCTTCTCCTGCTTTCCCACATAGAGGACTTGTTTTTATGGGGAATTAAGGTGCTATCAGCTAATGGTCTCAAAGGCCACCCCCATTGTTGCGCAGGTGCAAACACCACCCAGGGGAAGGTACAGACACTCACAGGGTTGTGAGCATCACTCCAGCTCAGGTCGGACCAGCCAGAATGCAGACCTGATGTTGCTGCTGCATTTGCATCAGAATGAGGAAATAGCACTTATCAAGGATATGGATGTGACTCCTTGGCACACAAATTAGTTACGTATTTAAATCCAAGGACGGCAGTAGCAGCAGCAATGCCTAGTCCTGATAATGGGAAACCCAAGAAAAATGGGCAGCCAGATGTGAGAGTGGGTGTCAAGGTTATGGCTGACACACACGGCAGAGAACAGAGGACGGACAACGCGCCAGGAACTGTAAGTAATAACCAAGAGGCCATTATTGCATTGGCCACCACCACAAGCACAGCTGGTTTGATAAGCTCAGGATCTAATAAACAAACGTATTTATCAAATAAACAAATCCCAGGGACTCTGATCTTACAGCCACCACAAACAATGTGGTGACTCTCCCACTCCTCCTTCCTTGCCCTACGCTCCGCTGCTGCTTTGGGTTTGTTCTTTTTAAATAAACCCGTCCTTGTTCTCACCCATCTCTAAATCTCCTCTACCTCCTTCAGACTGTTTTTACCACCTGGCTTGTCCAATCTCCCTCCCATTACTGGTATCCATGTTCTCTCACTCACTAATACCCAGCACAAGCATCAGATGATGGCAAACACAAACCAGGGGTAACACATAGATTAGGATTCCAACTGCTCTTGGAGCACGGACAGTGACCCCAACAGCAGCACAGCTGGGGAGCGGCTCAAAAGCATCACAACTGCACTGAAGAACTTAAAAAAACGGAGCGAAATAGTTTTATTAATTAAAGGTGCTGTAAAACTGATCGCTGTAGCACATCAGAGAGGCTGGACCCTGTGATGGAAGCTGATTAGATTTCTATCAGGACTAAGAACACTCACAGTCACATCAGGTTGGAAACATCAGCGTGGGCTCTAAGAGCGAGGCTCGAGGTGGAGGCTGATCAATCACCCAGTCAAAGGGCTCCAGAGAGAACCTCCACTGAGGCTACTGCAAATTGATGATGCTTGTCCTGAAATCCAAACCAGCGGGTACTGCCTAGAGTACGGGATGAATCCATATTCTTAGTCTGATTCTGCAAAATACTAATTGTGCAGAAGTCCCCCAGAGCTCAATTAGGCACCTGAGCGAGGCTGGTCGGGTACGGATCTGTACCTGGGGGGGACGGAACGAAGGGATCCAATTATCAATCCCAGCAGCTGAGAGTCAAAGACCCAGTCACGTGGGATTGAACCAGTAAACACTCCTGGTCTTTGCACGGTACTGTAGTCTTCCTCAGGAGGAATCCCCCGGAGCCGATCACAGACACTACTGGAAGCACAATTACTTCTTTCTCCCAACTATAAATGCTGAGACCCAGAAGATAGAGTACAGTCACCTATATTCAAAAAGGCAGCATCAAACTTTATTAATAGAACCTGCACAAAATTCAATGGAAAATCTATCCAGGGCCAGGGGCCACACCATTCGGAGTTTCCTTAATAGCCTCCAATAAATCTGGGAAGCATAGAGGGGCTGCTAAATTAACATTTCCCTGATCTGTCACCTGTGGCACAGTTAATTTGTCAAAAAATTCTTTTAGCTTGTCACTGGACACTGCGTATTCTGACAAATGAACTCGGGAATAAAATTGACAAAATAGCTCGTTAATTTCCTGGGAAATCACAAATCTGATTCCATTAAGCTTTTATTGTTAGAAAGGATGGGTGGGATATAACTTTTAAGGAAGAGCGAAGTAACTGGACACACACAAAACGTGCAGTAAATCCGGAATGAAGAGCAGCCACTGAGAGAAACGCGCTGGCTGTGTCCTCCTCGCTCGTAATTTGTTTCTCCGCACGCCACAGTGGAAAATTAAAACAAAGTCCATAAACATTTCTCAGAGAAAAGTGATTAATTTTCAACAATGATAATTTACGGCATTGTCCTGTACAATGGAGCTCTGTGACTGAATGTTCCATCCCTTTAAGATTAGATGCTCTAATGATACCATGCAAAGATTTTACTGAATCATTATTTAGTGGGAGTCATAAAAACCTCTTAAAATTAATCTTTCATGCACATCTAGCTTATCCAAAGTTAGCATTTAATTAGATGGCGTTGGCACGAGTGAGCTTACTACTTTATTTGCTCAGTCAGTCTATGTCTCTTCAGTAATTATAATTAATTCAAGCCATTGACTCACCTCCCAGCAAACAATGCTCAACATTGCACAAAATGGAAACAAATGCTTATCCTTCCCCAAATGTAGAATCTCCTTTCACTTCTAAAGGCAGCGGAATGTTTTTCAGTTTAGGTGACAGGGTATTTAATGTACTACACAGTCCAGCAATCACCTCCTGAACAGAACTCACTCTCGTAGGTATTTAAACAACACACTCTGAACAGATGAAAGGGAGAAAACTGAGTTGTATCAACAGCCTTTACAACACAAACAAAAGTTCTAACAGATCAGAGCACAGATGTGTATGGCAACAAGAAGGAATTTGGTATTCTAAGATAACCACTGAAAAGCATCGCTTCCTAAGCTCCTGACTTAAAAAAAGAAAATATAGAGTAAATATTTCTTCAACCAAAATGAGGGGGAACAAGTGTCAGTCACACTTCCTCACAAGCAGAACAGTGTCTGGCGGGTTGAGTAGAAAAGGAGGAGTAACCTAAAAAAAATATGATTTTTTTTAAGTTTAGATGATTGAACATCTTAAAACCTTCCAAGAAGCACGTGGCAGAAACCCTTACACTGTGGCACAACAGGACGACATCACCCGCATATGGTTGGGAGTGAAGCTTGGATGATGGACGCACGCCTCAGCCTCAGCCCCAGACCCCTCCACCCAGCAGGGACATGAGGAGCTGCAACCAGTGGTTGTTGGTGCGGAGAGTGGAACAGCATCCAACATCATATGATGGTTAAATATTGAAAACAGAGTCTGTTCCTTTTATTTGCACAGGATTGTAACAGATGTGGAGAAAACGCCTGTTTGGTGCATGTTTCATTTCTATTCTAAGGCAGAGAGAGAAGAGTTCGTGCTCGTGTAAAACTGCGGGGCAGATCTGTCCCTTCTCCAACACACCCACCCCAGCCACAGAGGGATCATATTTATTTCTTCAGGTGGTGAAGCCAGTACTGGTACATTATGCTTCGTTACTACAGCCATATGTTATTCTTAAGTCCTTTATGGAAAACCTCGCAGCGAGGTTGCTGGGCGAGCTGACCCAGTACCGGCACCCGGCTCTGGTCTGCACGACTGCCCGTCTCGCTGTCTTTAAACGAGGTCTCAGAGTTGTTCCTTCCCGAGGAGAGGATTCTCCCTTCTATCGCCCTTGCTTGTGCTGCAGAGTTAGCGGATCACAATGTAAAATTCCATTAACATGGTTAAATGCTTAATTTATCTTATTCACACTGTCACTATTCATAAAAATTTAACCCAGTAATTTCCTGTTACACAAAGCATAACAAAGTATGAATATTTAACTACAAGGTAAATAACACACTATTATTTTTTATTCTAAATTGTTGACTTCACTCAGCGTGTCTGCTTCGTACAGCACCACACTATTTTTCAATTAAAGGTCCAGATGTTTCAAAGGCTCCAGTAGGCAGCAGCAGTTATGAGGAATGCGCTATCTGCATTGCAATGATCACTACAACATCAGCTCCAGGCTGCACGAACATGCTCATGTTTTATTCCAGCCCCCCTCCTATCGTACCAGTTAATTATACAACACACAGCTGAGAAACAGAACCTCCCGAGCTGGACGGCTTCCGTCCGCGCTGCCACCTGAGCGGGTGGTTACCTGCACCTCAAAACTAGGATTTACACACGTAACCGCATAATCCAGTATCCCAAATGACCGCCTGTTCTCACTGGGCATTTACTCCTGCAATTAATAAAACCACAGAAGTCCTGAGGAAAGAATAAGACAGAAGTCCTGTAAGAGCCTGTTTCAATCGTATCACTAGATCAGCCTGATCCGCTGGGAGGTGTCCCTGCCGATCACAGGGGGTTGGAACAGGATGATCCTTTCCAACCAAAACTATTCTATGATTCTGCAGTTCTACATTAACATGAATTCATTCATACAACTCATCCAAACTAAAAGTTTTCCTTTAAGGACTATGAACGTGATTTTCTTGGTGTTACTTTTTTCTGACCAATTTATTCAGAACAGAGGGAGAAGCCGAGTCCTCCCCAGGCCTCTTTTGTGTTCACACAGGTATCAGCCTCAGGTCAGACTGACCACGGACACTGAACCCTCATCCACTCATCCCAACAGTTCTGCTGCAGAACAAAAACAAATTCAGCTTGATCAAAACACAAGCTACAACTGCAACAATGCTGCATCCATTACACGAAACTGTCCTCAATTTCCACGTAGCGAAGGAAGGAACAGCCGACTTTAGAAGAATTATTCATATTTTCCTTAGTAATAAACACTACATTTTAATCCTAAGGAATAGAGTTATTCTTTGTGATAACAAAATGCAGCCAAACCTCATAATTAAAACCACACCATAAACATTATTTGTGCATTAAGAAATATGCGAGGATGTTTTTAATGAACAGATGCTATACAAAAGATAAATGTTTTCAGAACTATTCAAACCTTAACCAGATCAGCCTCTAATCCGATGCTTCTGTTCCATAAAGCAGACAGCTTAAGTTCCTCGAGGACATTAGCCAACCTTAGGTGGAACATTTTTAATACATCACCGTGTCACTTTTTAATGTGCCACAATCTATTAACCACATGGCAAACTAACAGGGATTTTTAAAATATGGGTTTTATAGCTTTGTGCCGGTGATTAATTAAATAAATAGGCAGCGTTTCACAAATCATCCCTCTAATTAGTCTAAACCAGACACTTTGCATTCCCTGGCATTCTTGCCATCTGAAGCTCACAGAAGGGCAGTGGCGTTCGGAGGCCGAGCCTGTGCACTCAGAGCGCGTCGGCACCGCGCAGCCCGGGCTGGCACGGCACCGCGCAGCCCCGAGGCAGAGCCACCGCGCTCACAGGTGCTGCAGTCAGCTGGAATTTGACTCCAGCTGCTTGGAAAAGATGTTCTGCTTAATTATTCTCCCTCATCCTGAAGGAAACAATCGAGACAACAAAGAAAACGGAGCCGGAGCTGGAATTTGACCTGAAGTAGCGAAGTTGGATGTTGCAGAAAATGAACAAATATTAAAGGCAGATGCTAGAAAAATTTCCAGGCTAAACGATACATTTTCTGTCAAAACATTTCAAAGTTGAAGCTACAACTAATTACACGCAGTCCATTCAAAGAAGCCAAGCAAGGCTTATCATTAAAACGACTCAATTATTCTTAAAAAGAAAATCATCTGTAAAACCTGCCTGAAATCTCATCACTTCTGCTGTGCTATCGAGATAGATCATTTCCCCCAGAGCTCAAATTAAACTCCTCGTGGTTAACATGTTCAAGTTTTACTACAGATTTTTCTCCAAATTATAATTAACTGGAATTTCCTATCTAGGAGGGCTTTATATGGAAATACTCTCTGCAGTGCTTAGTGACACTATCACAACAGCTTTTCCCTCTCAATTTAAAAATCACCAGAGACAGAAAATGAAGTAGCAGTCAGGCTGCTTACGGAGATGGGGTTTTATTGCCTCAATCAGGTGATTTTTTCCCCAGCGTCACCCACCAAACTTGCCCCTTACACTTATACCTGGGAAGATACTTGCGTTACTCAGCAAGGCTCACGGGCTCAGGATGCTGAACCACGCGTCACTCCCTCCGACTCTGTTAGGATGAGCAAAAAGTCACAGGAATAAAGAGCCTTGAGAAAATGACCCACGACACCGTGAGGGTTGGTTCGCGCAGAATTTGATGTGCTTATCTCACTAGTCGGCGCGGTTCATTCATTTAGTCAAACTAAATCATATTGCCTTTATAAATCCAAGCGGGATAATTAATAAAAACTTAAATAAAGAAATAAAAATTTAATAAAATCTATGTTTATATTCTTGGAAACAAGAATAAAGCAATTATGGCTCCACCTAAATTTAATGCTTAGCTACAAACCCAGAACCCTTTGGTGAGAGATACGATGGTGCCTGAACAGACCCCTACAAATCCTTATTCCTTAATTAGTGCCAACGGTTTAAAATAATTTCTTATGCACAAAGGTCAGAGCAGAGGCATGGACGACAGGATTGTCCTCTGAGAAATAAAAAATACACTCCCATCCCAGACAAATTGTTCTCACAGTAGAAATCGCTGTGAAATATGCACACCCAGGCCTCCTGCGAAGAGCAAGCACTAAAAACATTTAAAATAAAACCCATCCATATTCCTTTGGCTGTTAAAAGCCTTAACTTGCGAATACGTTTTTCATTTGGCTTGATCTGTAATTAAGAGAAAGATAATGACATTAGTAAATTGCTAAAAATCAATTAGACGGAATAAAACGCAATATGATTCAGCCGAAAGATTAACAAGCGCATTATAAAAACAACTTTGAAATTCTTTAATGCTCATCAAGCTTGCTTTAAATGACCACTGCCTAAATCCTGCTTTTTTAAAAGGCATCGTCAGAGTGGCCTTTTATTCACATTTTCCTGGGAGTTTCTTTATAATCGCTGTTTTCCTTCCTTCCCATTTTTTACATAGAACCTTTAGTACAAAGGTAAGGGTTGGGATGTTTGGGAAGAGCTCCTGTCAGGCTGCCAGGTCCTCCTGTGGCTCCAGGCAGGGTCAGAATTGTTTAAGAAGCTCCTGCTTGTGCTCGCCGTGCTCTTCACTTCATGGCATTTCTTGAAACTAAAATATTCGAGNGGCACCAGGAGAGGCAACAGAAACCCGGCTCAGCTGAACCGCCCCGCAGCGCATTCCGGGCGTAGAGAAACGGGGACTGACAAAGGATGCCTAGAGATGTAAAAGCTATTTCAAACTTTCTGTTGTGGGTGCCTACGCTGGAGTGGAAGCACGGGGGACGTCACGGTGCCATCCAGGCACAGACACATCGGAAGCGGCGCAGCCCTGCTTGAATCACACAGTAATTTTAGTGTCTTACAACTCTGCTTTCAATACCTCAAGCACGAGAATCTTCTTTCCTTGCTACGAGGAGAATTCTGGGTTTGACATGCACCTGCGCTAACTTTAGCACACGGTGCTATTTCATTCATACATCCCATAAGCCTCGGAATTCCTCGGATGCTCACACTCTCTTCAGAGAGGAGCGTGCCAGCTAGCGCAAGGCTGAGGTAAAAAGGGCCTTTGAGGAGAAAAGCATTTGTAAGAGGTGCTTAGCATCCAGCTTAAACATGATCTCTCTGGAATTGGCTCACATAAGAACTGATGGGATGAGACATTAATGCAGGAAGGCTGCATGGAGAATCGAAGGGGGTGGGTGGAAGCAGAGGCGCAGCACCAAGCATCGCTCTTCACCTGCTGTTGCACGAAAGGGTACGGAGCAAGGAGTTGGGAACTCTAAGTAATAATAAAAAACTCATCGGTTCTAAGTATTCTAGAGAGAATAATTAAATAATAAATGTGGTTTTGCTACAGCCCTGCCTTTGGTCCATCCACAGATTAACTACAGCGAGCGCTTTGCGATCAATGCACAGCACCAGGATCATGTTCATAAGCAGACGAGTCAGCAGACACAGGACACGCAAGAAACTCACGTCCAACTTCAGTGCCGACTCATCCCAACAGATTTTAAGTGCAGTTTACTTTTAAACAAATCGACTCACAACCTAAGACCAATCAGTAGCATCTTCAGTAAGATCTCAACATCTGCTTTCTTATGTTCTTCCAAAACTCCAAAATGTCTCTTCTTCCCTCTCCCCACCCCCACGAAAGCACGGAGGAGAGTGACGCTAACGCTAATTACGTACTCGCGCGCAGCACAGCAAACCAGTTAAATTAAACCTGTGCTTCACTCGAGTTGTATAGAGTGCAAACAACATCACTAACTTTTTAATTTCATACTCTAGTACTCCCAAGTAAATAAGAGAGAGGAAAAAAAAGTAAAGTTTTCTACAAATAGAAACTGTCACTTACTGGGATGTGATCTTT
>WAAB01012364.1:40000-59818 GCA_013389865.1 Piaya cayana
TCCCACATATAAGAACACGGTTATCAAATCCTGCATCGTTAGCGACGCCCATCATCAAGGCCAGTGGTTCCCAGTACCACAGGATTCCTCTCCCAGGTTCTCCTGACTGGGTAACAACTTTCCTAGGGAGTGGCTGGACTCCAAAGGGAAAGTATGATACCAAGACATGTTTCTAGTGCTTATCTTAGGTGTCTGAAGACAAGTTTCGAACCAGGTTGAGCAAGAAGCCTGTTCCTGTGTTCCTAAAAATCTGTTCTAAGGTGGCTCCCTCCCCGACATCCTTGTTCTCGTACAACATCCTCACAGCGAGCTGATCCTACCAAGCTGGAAAGGGCAATGAGGGGAGGGACAAGCACAGCACTGAGGGCTGAGGGCGTGAAGCGGAGCCTCGCCAGAGCTGTCCAGCCAGGAACGAGCTGCTGAGCATCAGTGGCCCTGGGCAGCGCCAGCTCCTCTGTCCCCAGGGCATCTCCAACACAGGCAGCGCTCGCTCCATCAACACGCAATACAGAGGAAAAGCCAAAAAACGCCAAGGGAAAGGACCGTGCCCACATCAGCAAACCAAAACCATCCCTGTGCAGAGGCCACCCAGCTCTGTGCCAGTCAGGACAAGGGCACAGCAGGCACGGGGCCACCAGAGGGCTCAGCACAAACCACAGCACCAACACCCACCCTTCCCTTCTATGAACATGATGGTAACAGAGACCTTGTAGAACAAAACAACATCAGCACCTTGATTTCAACTATTTTAGTGGAGTGTAGGCACTAAACAGGGCAGAATAAGCAAATGATTTAAAGTTACTGAGGATCCAGATGAGGATCGTTCCCTGTGGCTCATGGGCAAAACATTTAGATTAAAAAATGTTTTTTTTCACATTGAGATTTTAATCCTGGATTAATTATTTTAGACATTTTCCATATTAATTACCGCAGTATCACTTCTTTCTTAAGTTCTTTATCTACTTGCTTCGAGTAAAGCTATTTAATACTGGAGATTGCGGAAAACATTTGTTCACGATTACCCAGACGCGCAGTCAAACAAGACTGAAACAAGAGCAGCATGCAAAAATGTATTTAAGGACTATCATCCCAAAATGCTGCTAAAAGCTATTAACCAGTACGTGTTAATTGCCACAGCATTCATATTAATTTTCACTTCAGGCCCGACATTGTGGAATATTTCCCCTGATACATTTTAAACAAAGTTTAATTTAAGGAACTGCTTCTATCAACACTTATGAAAATTAACAGCCAAGCAATTAGCACTCATGAATTATCCCTTCCCCCATGCTTTCCACAGCACCATTTTAAAAACAGTTGCTACAAGAGAAATTATTGGGTTTTAACCCATTACCCAAATTAGCCATAAGGAACCCTGTAACCCCATACAGAGGGACCATTCCTCGTGTTCAAAAATCACGCTGACCCATTTTGTTTAAATTACCTCCAGTAATGAAGTACGCCCACAAAACCCCTGTAAGGTCAGAAAAAGCAGACTTCTTGAAATCTTCACTTTCAATGAGCAGAAATAAAAAGAGAAATGAAAACACCTTGAGAAACTCTGGCCTGCATGCAGGAAAGGTTCTCGGCCTTGCAACTCAAGTTTATTCTAAACCTGAATGAACCCTTCCTCACATTCTGACCGTGTTTTTCCAGCTTTCCTCTCGCCTGCTTCACATCTCTAGCACCTCTCTGGACTGTCGTGTAGCCCTTCTGACTTCTGAGACATCCCTCTGGGGATGGAGGAGCAGCCAGAAAGTGGACTGACAAGACATTTTGGTGATTAACGTTTCTTAAAGGTAGCAGAGACTTGGAAGAAAATGGGATGCGGACTTGTGTTTCACTTGTGGCACCTGCCTCTGACTTCCCAACCCACAATCTGTCTTAAGATCAGCCTTATTAGTCCAACTTATCAGAAGTACGCAAGACATCAAAACTAGATTTCCCAGATTCTGTAAACAGAAATGCACATGAACTTATGATATAATGGACAATAATGTAATCTGCATGCAGATAAAGGAAATCAACTTGGCCACTGATTTCTTAAGCCTTCACGTAATTTTTTATACAAATGAAAACTGAAGTAATTATAAATAACTAAGGGCTTACGTTTCATGCAATATTCTTAACCAGAATTTTCATGATTTATTAAAAGATCATGCAAGGGTTCAGTTTATTTTAGCTGTTTTAAGGAAAAACTGGAAGACACAGCAAAGCATGGTTACTGCGACCATGTCCTTTGTCACAGCTCTGTCCTGTGGAGCACTGGGGTAAGAACCACCAGCATTCTCGAGCCGATTAGAATGCTGCCACTGTGGTTGCATTTCACAAGCCATACTCTCTACTGTTTTGATAATTAATGCACTGATCAGAACAAGAAGAAATTAGAGTGCTTTAAAATTTTATTATTGCATAAAATTGCAGAAGTGGTTATGAAAATGACACTGAATCTGGCAGAAAACACCTGTGAGGCATGTGGGTTTTAATAAATTGGCCTGGTTGGTATCACGGCATAGCCTGTTTCCTTATTTTTAAGTGATTGGCTTAAAACAACACAAACGTTGGAGGTGGGGAAGGTCTCTGAAGAGGGTTTATTCAATTTCAGGTTGGTTGGGGAGCTGATGAGCGGTGTGTTCAGACCACTCGCTGTAGTTGAGCTGAGTACAGACACGAACAAAGGACTCAGGCATAGCAAGGGAAGAGCTTCCTCATGCTCTGCCAGTAACCACCGCGTGGGCTTCATCCAGCAGAGAGACCCGCGCTACAAAACACACACAGAAAGCAAGGGCCTCCCCATGATCTTAAAGATTTTGGAGGCACTGCCATCCCTCGAGTCAATACATAATTAAGTAAGGGTTTTTGAAGACATGTTTAATTAGGCCCCCAGCCCCTCCTCACCCCCCTGCCTCTCCCCAATTATGTACCGTTCCCCCAAGAGATGTGTGGCTCTGCTAATTATGTAAATAAGCCAGGCACTATTCCCTGAAACAATGGTATTTATGTGAAAAATACCACTCATCCATTCTCAATAAACACGAGACCCGTGGTCTTTCATTACAAGGAATTTTTAAGAGCTGGATGGCTCTCGATGCTGCGTTCCTGTCTGCAAATACAACAGAATTGAAGTGAAAAATCTCACTACTGAGCTGATGTTTCTTCTCTATCACAGATGGACAAGGAGATGGTTAAAACCAGAGAATACACAGGCAATGGAGAATACATTTGATAAGCTATTGACAAACTTATCAGACTAATAGAAACACTGCTGTTAAAATTAATATAATGAGATTATGCTCTAACAAAATGTCAATTCAATTATTTTGGTGAGTTAAAAAGGTATTTTGATTTCTAGGTTACAATCAATTTCCTTCAAATTGACCGAACACCTGCTAGAGCTATCAGACTCAAAACATGAACATTAAATGTTCATTACAGGCAATACAATTCCTTCAATACAGTGAAAAGAAGTTTGGATTATAGAAGTGGGAAGGAAACCTGCTGAAGTTCCTCAAGTTTCTGAGGAATATTCCTGCAGGCAGCGGAGTCACACTCAAGTATTCAGCCACCAAGACTGGGACCTCTGAATTACAATAAACTTCTTTTCATAAAGGAGTATTTTTTCTTTACTTCCTCCGTGCGCGGCTGCTGGAAGCATATTTAAATGTTTGCCAAACCGAAATTTCCTGACATAAGAAGAGCAAGCTTTGAGTTTTGAAAAAAGGCATCTTAGTGGTGTCAGTGTTAAAGTACAGTTGCCACTCATTAACGAGGGCAGAAATAGCGAAAAATCGAGTTAGTGCTAATTACTAAATACCAGTAAGTAAGAAATAACGAGAGAGGCAGCTTTTGCTACATGGACCTCATAGTCTGCAAGTCGCCACTTCACAAATGTTGTAACCACTTCCAGATACGCTGGTGGAATCACATCTCTGACTTTCTGCTTCAAGAACACTTAACAGAATATGAAATTCTTCCATCACAATGGTAATGAAGCTCAAACTCCACACTCCCACAGGAGGCTCCGCAAACAAATCCAGCAGAAAACAGATCTGTGCAGTATTTATAATTGTTTTGGAACAACATGACACTGATCCATCACACCAGTGTTTGTACTGCAGTTTATGACAGAGAAAAATATTTGACAACACAGAGTAACTAAACTGCACACACAGAGAGACAGAAACGTGCGACTGCAGGTTACATCAGGTGCAGGCTCTCGAATGGATTCAACCTCTCAGGTTTGTAGCCTCCTCTGGCCGTTAGACAAACGAGCACTCAGGCAGAACTACACTGCTTTGTCCTTTTTCTCCCCAGATACCGCCCTATTGGTGCTTCAGCTTTCCACCATCAAAACAGAGAGTGGCTTCCTCCACTCTTTGGAGCACTGTGAGGATAAAGGTAGCAGAAATCATGGAATATTCAGCACGGGCTGTGATGTGGCTCGACAGAACTGTTTTTTAAATGGCAAATGACCAAACATCTACACAAATGGTCTCGGGGCTCCACCAAACTCAATGTTCACCTGACCTACCTGCTGGAGAAGACAATACTAAGATAGGGAGCGCCTGGTGGTAAGGCTGTAATTCTGTAATGCAGACTGAAGAGACGCTTCTACTGAACCTAGAACCTTCCTACTTAAGGCTAGAAGAGCATGTTTCTTGGTAGCCACTTCAGAATAACTGATGGCCTACTATAACGTCTAATTAAAGTGTAAACAAGTAAATATACACAAGAAGTACCTAAAGCCCACAATCTTCATATCAGAGGCATCCTGGATAGGAGAGAAAATCCGCTTACCTTGCCATCAAACTTTGAATACTCATTGAAGGGGTTGTTCAGCTGCAGCGGACACTGTTCCAGTCGCACGGACAGTATGGACTGCTTCCCAGAACACGGAGATTTTACTCTGAAATTCTTTTTTTCAAATAGTGAGCTCAGTTCCTCTGCTGCAGATCAGAAAAGAGATCAGAGTAGTTGTACTGGAGTTGAACTGAGGCTACTGTGCACCACAGAAAGAGAACGTTATAAGTGAGAGAACACAATCAATATATAAAAGAACAAATGTTTTAGCAGGGCAGAATCAACCACCACTCCTCCACAGCCCGAAGCATGAAACCATGAGAAGTTTGAATGATGCTACTGTTTATGCTGAGGAAAAGAATTAATTTTTTCCTGTAGAGAGAATGGAACTGATTGCTACCAGATCCACTTGAGTCAAGATCAAAAACAGAGTTTCAAAGAGACACTCATACATTCCAAGCCTTTCTGCTTGCTTCCCTTTCCCTCAATGAACAGTGAATGCTATGCAGGACTGGTCACACATCTACAATGTGCCACACAAAAGCCTTTCAAAACGACCTTGTAACCCAGGATATTATGGAACACCACAGGGCAACATTACCGCACCCCATGATTACATTACAGCATCACTGGGCTGTGAGTAGCAGGCCTGGGGCTACACCTGATCCAAACAAATAATTTCTTCAGATTTCTCGTTACAGTACACTGGATGGGGTCTCCTCTCAAAAAAAAGGTCAAACCTGGAAACACCATTCCAGACAAACAGTCTGGACAATTAAAAAAACCAGCTTTTTAAAAACTAAGGTGGTAAGAGCCAGGGAGTTCTGTGTGTGGCCTGTGAAGGTTTGTAGAAGCCTCCAACAAGCAGCAATTCTCACACGATGAAACTGCACAGCTAAATTCTCAGCAACAGTTTGACCCAAAATTTACAGACGTACTTTAAAAAAAGTAAGAATTAGGGCTTCTTATGTTGTAAGGACACCACAAACCAGGACAGAGCCTGGAGTGTTTCAGCCTGTTAGCATCAATGGGTCTCATCTGCGAGAAACTGTGACTGAATCTGGACAAGTTTATTCCACATCTGCTCTAGGAACCGAGCTCCCCCAGTCTCCATCAATCACTGCCGGAGAAGCCGCACCAGCTCTCCCAGCCTGGCTCTGCCCTGGGCTCCCGCAGGCGGGTTCTCTTGCATCACCAACATTTACACGTGACTCCTCCAGGGAAGTGGAGCCACCCCCGAGGCAGGGTGACTTGGGACTCGATCTGCTGGGAGCTGTTTCATTTCCTAATATGTGAATTTAAAACTTGTCAAACGATAACTAGTCCAAAGCTGTGCTTATTTTTATCAGCAGATTGCCTGAAAACGCAGACAGTTGGCCAAAGCGCTAAATACTGGCACTGTGAGATACCCAGCAGCCTTGTGAGAGGCTGCGGTTCAACAAAAATGCTTGATTAAATCCCTTTTAAATGTGGTAACTTAAACTCCATTAGGTATTGAATTTTTTATAGCGATCTTATCTCTGATTTTTAAAATAATCTGAGTTACTCTAGAGCAGCACCCCTTGCTGGCACTTACTGGACATTTGGAAAGTACTCGGCATGGAATCCAACATAACAGTTTGATTGGTTCAAGTGAAAAAGCAAGTTCTGTCTCTAGGGAAATGTTAAGATGATTTGTTGATCATTTCCTTTGTTGGGATGAGCAAAAGAAGGATCTCTGGAATTCTTCTGAACCCATGACTGTGACATCTGTTTTGCTTTGAGTTTTGTACAGCTTTTAGCCCAGCCCAATAGCTCACGACCAAAGTGTTTCAGCAATGTGCTACATTCCATACAACTGCCTGAGACAGTTTTCCTTTTCTATAAAACTTCATAGTTTCAAAAACATCAGTTCACTTGGGAAAAGGAATCCAAAACTTCCTAAAGATTTGAGCAAAAAGCTGGAAGACAGATGAGATTTCTGAACACCTCCCCTGAGCACTGTGTCAAATATTCCCCAACAGACTCGGGCATGAGAGATCAAATGAAAAAGACTAAGAAAGTATTTAAAAGCCTCAAATTTCAGGGGAAAAAAAACCCAGCTCAAAATTTTACATTAAACTAGCTTTAATTGCACGATGTTTGATTCTTAATGAAGACTAAATTTTGCTACTGGCCTACCCTGTAAGCATTCTTCAGCTTTTGCGGTCGTGTTAGTGAGATGAGCTGCTCTACATAGAATCATAGAATAGTTCGGATTGGAAGGACCTTAAGGATCATCTAGTTCCAACCCTCCTGCCCTGGGTAGGGACATCTCCCACTGGATCAGGGGCTCCAAGGCCCCATCCAACCTGGCCTTGAACCCCTCCAGGGATGGAGCAGCCACAACTTCCCCTGGCAACCAGTTCCAGCGCCTCAACATTATCACGGTGAAGAAACTCTTCCTCATATCAAGTCTAAATCTGCTGAACTCAAGGAATAGAACAAAGTCTCATACACACAGGACACGGGATACCTCCTCTCTACCCTTTAGCTCCTCATTTTCCCAGCCTTCTCCTACTGTGCTGCAGCAACAACCACGCAGAGACTCAGTGACCAAGCAGAGAAGGAAAACCAGCTCTGTGAACAAAGGCAGACACCGAGGGCCCATGGGTTTTATGGAACTGACTGACTTTTTGTTTAAATGTGCCTGCGGCAGGGAGGGGCCGATCTGTCCACCTGCAGCCCTCGCACACTCATGTGGAGGGGACATCACGGGCTGATGGACGGCGGCTGTCGTCAGGCAGCGCGTCAAAGGGATGGGGACGGACTGTCCTGGAGGAGCCCACGCAAATAAACCACAGCCGGCATCAACACAGCAGGAATCGGGGGCTGAGCACAATGCTGTGTGAAGAAAGAGCAGGCAGCACAGAGGAAGAGATAAAGGAGAAAGAACTGCACCGTCACTGGCCAAACACTGTAAAACACCAAGTAAAGAGAGTTGGAGGTTACGGTAGATTAAACTTTAAAACCTACAGCTCTGCTTACAGAAGTCGAAAGGCAAAAAACCATTTCAGGACGCATTAACAGAGGCATCAGACACAGCCGAACGCCGTTCTAAGGATTAGTGCGACCGTGCTGCCCATGTTAGCAGCTTCTTTTGCTCCTCAGGAAAAGAGACCATAGAGCAGGAGAGAGTTCTGCAAATGACAGCCAGGAAGATACACGGATTGGGGCACAACAAGGAGATTACACAGGGACCTCATTAAGGTGCCCACAGATTTTGAGAGAAGTAGGCATGACAGACCATACAGAGATCTGAAAATGGGGAAAATACAACAGAACAGATACTGGTGTGAGCTCTAAATGAAAGATCTGAGACAGATTTTTCATTTCATATATTACAGCTGAAACTATGAGGAACAGCCAGATGGAAATAATTAATTATAGACTTATTTTTTTTTAAAAGAAAATAATAGTATTTTTCCTTTTTTTAGGAATCAGAGACACCATTTTTTCCAGGGAAAGTCTAGGTAGGCTAAGGCAGCCTTTATTACACCTTTATTTAAGTAGGTCATACATACACACGACTTCTTAAGATTTTCTCCTTACCTACAAAAACAATTACAAAAACATTCTATAAAATTAATCTCTACAAAATTCTTCATCACATCTGGTGCACCAAACACCACTGGAAACAGCTGGAAAACCATAACTTACACAGAGAAAATGACCCAGCATTCCAAATACAGATACTTGCCAAGCACCTACGCACTGAGCAGAGACGTCCTGTTCCCTACACACCCCACAACGACACTAAGAGCTTCCCTGTCTCCTTTTCTTGCTCACTGAGACAATAGAGAGCGTAGAAGACAACGATGCTATGAGATGACAGAACACACACACTGTATTAATAACTTAGACTGCAAAATAAAGCAGTCACTCAAATTAGTTCGGACCAGCAGACTTGGGTTTAACCCTCTCCTCTGTGTTTTGCCTTTTTCGATGCAGTGGATCGTGCCCGCAGCACACGGACCCCGGACAGAAACCACGGGGACCAGGGGGCACAGACAGTATCGAGTGTTTCCTCTGTGCTCTGAAGGCTTAAATGAAATTTACAAACCAAAACTGCTGTGAGCACCAAAAGCAGAAATAAAGCGAGTAGGAAAAGAGAAGATCTTTGCTTTTACCTGAGCAGGAAGTGTTTCTGTCTTTCCACTGAATATTTTTGCATTTTATTTGATTTTGCCTCTCTTTCCGCAGACGTTCGAGTCTCTGAGCTTGAAAAGAAATATTACAACTATAAGTTTGTCAATGAAAGTTTACTACAAACAAAGACATAATTAACTACCTTGATATGAATAAAGATGTTTTATACTGCACATGTAGGGGGGAACAGTCATAAAATTTTAAAGGTGGCACCCCTGAAAAGCAAATACCAACAAAAACATGAAAATGTGCTTGATTTATAATTGAAATTAGAGGATATAAAACATTAATAGAGATCATAAAGATAGTATTAACATGGAAGAGAATAATAAAATGTGAAAACTTCTGTGATTAATATGACATTTCATTATATAAATCATTAATAACGGTCTTAAAGGAATTTTAATGCACAAATGAACTGAAGTGAATATTACATTACAGGAATAAAATTACTGTTATGAATTACTCTACCCGTTTCAAAAATTAAAGATAAATGAACTCAGACTAGACTATTAAAGTTTTAAATATAAAATCCTTTATCTAAAAATCATGAAAATTATAAAATGTCAAAGCTATATAAATTAGCATAGCTTTTTCTTCAGTGTGCTGGAACAGTTTATAGGTAGTAAAATAAATGATTTGTATCATCACAACATTAGTCAAACCTTAAAATGAATATCATATTTCTTTACGTGTATTTTGACCCCACCTTCAAAACAGGGTCTGGAAAAAGCCTCAAGCAGCTACAGACCCAGGCGTTGCCAGGCAGGGTGGCAGGTAACGCTGCACGATATCTGTTAACAGCCCGATCCCTCGGGACACCGACGGCTGCACCCGGGAGAAGCCACCCGAGCCAACGGCCACTAGGGAAAAAGGGACGCTACGAAGTGCCCGCTCCAAGCAGGAAAGCGGCTTAGACGGGAGAGCAGGACTAATGATGTTGATCACTGAGGGAAACAATTTGCTGGATATATTAACAGTGTTGATGTATTGAGACCATTCATTAACTAAACTGGGTTTGTGGAAGAGATTCCAAAATGCTAAATTACTCTGACAGTTTTTAGATACAATTTGAGTTCCCTGAGCCATTTCACCAATTAAAGAAAGGTTAATAAATACTTTCTATCCCTCCTATTCTTTCACATTTACTCTTTGAACTGAATTGTGGGCACAGAAGTGATTTTTTTTTTTTTGGCCTTCATAAAAGCTCTTAACCTGAGAACTGATGACAGAACTAACACTTGGAGGCTTTACAGCTGGAACAAGAACTTCGGGGTACGGGCACAGACAGGGACTTGCTGCCCATTTCCCATTTAAGTCAACACGAGGTTAGTGCCTGAAGACCTCTATGTATCTTACTCTTCATTAAATAAGTAGTATCCCTGCTTTTAAGTTTAAATATTGGGTAACATACTACTGAAGTGCAGATATTTTATTTTGAAAGAAAAAACTGCTTTTTTTCCCAACTGCTGTCCAGACTGGAGCTCAACATTACCTTCCAAAGCCTTTCTTCCCAAACAGGGCACCATAAAATATCTGTTAAAGTCACATGTAAACAATGGATAAAGGAGAAAAGTAGAACAGAAATAAGAATAATGACTGGTTGGGTCTTGTTTGATATTTTCACCCTTCGTCAAAACATACTACGGCACAGACCTCCTCCTCACCAACTCCATCCCTCTCTGCAGTGGATCACAAATGATCCTGCACTGTAGGACTGTGTTACAGCAATTCCAAAGATGGAATTATCAGTACCTATTAGAAGCCTGAATTATTTAAGATTCATTCCCACAAGAAGCGTGTTAGTTTGAAAGCTTTCTGAGAGAAAAATGTCACTGACCAGCTGTGGATCTCGTTTCATTAAGTTTAGCAGCCAAAGGAGCCTTTGTTTCCAGGCACGCGGGCTGGGAGAAGCTGCTGCTTTCCTGCACACCCCACACTGCACAGACACGTCACCACTTGGGTTTGGTTAAAACCATCTGGATGCGGCTGACACAAGGGAGTGAGAAGATGGAGCTTGGGGCTGAAGAGCACCTCTGGCCCATGCAGCTCCTGCAGAGCTGAAATACTGCATGGCAGACAGCCCTGTGCTCTCCCCAGTCACGATGCACAACACCCACATGCGTCTCATGCCCTGTGGGTCTCTTGCAAGACTGAGGGGCTATTTCCAACACCAGAACACACAGAAAATTCACTTCCAGGTTTGCACACCCACACAAGAAGCACCAACCAACGCTTCTGCAGCCTCTACAGAGGTGAGTCACCTTCCACAGCCACTCATTATTTGTACTGTTTATGAAAAGGATACAACCCTGGTAAGGTACTTGACAACGAAACAGCCAAAAGGTAATAACAAGAAGTTCTATGCCATCCAAAACCAATGGTTAAAGCCAGCACAAGCAGAAATCATTTTATTTATCAGGGTGTAAACCCAAGGAGAACAAAGAAAAGCCTGCATGTAAAACCAGCCTGCCACTACTACCTGCTGAGAATGAAACTATCTGCTCTCTCCAAACCTGAAACCCGTTACCTGCTTTCCAAAGAACAAGCCTGGGACACTGAGCTCTTCCCCACACCCTACAGTCAGTTGCACTCTATACCCAGCTTATTCCCAAATCCCACTCTCCAGCACACATCAGCACCCTTGCTTTTCTCTAACTCCTGACAACTTCCTATTTGTAAAAGAGACTTCAAGGTATTCAGTTCCACACACTGCTTCATTGGCAGGTCGAGCACAGATGTTTTCTCTGAGCTCTAGGTGGTGTTATAATACCTTCAGAAATCATTTGGAAAAATACACACTGTAACACAGAGAGATCAGCACTGACCCTGCACCAACCTTTACATATATTTATATTGCAGCATTTTTGTTCACAGCACTTCTCGGCTACTGGTAGGAGTCTGAATACCCCTCACACGAATCCACAACAGGACGGCTTTCTTCAATCTAGACAAGCTGAGCGTATATTGAAAAGCTGCCCACCCTCGTGTTCCCTAATGCGGAAACTTAAACCCCAGCCCCAAGTTCTCCTCAGAAATAAAACTTTAGGAGACAAAATACAGACAAATCATTCATTTTGCTGGCTCACATCAAACTTCATTCCTCTCTTTTATAACAAATAGATTTGATGCCTCACTAGGTAGATTTTTCTCAGAAAATAACCACGCTGTTCAAGAGTTGCCACCCCTCCAGACATTAACAATAGAAACATCAAAGGCTGCTCAGGTACTTCGGATTCAGACTTGATGTCTTTACAATTTAGATTTTTTTTTAACATGTAAAACTGACTCCCTCAATGTTCCTCTTAACACGAATAGGTAAAACAGCAATTAAAACTTGGCTGACAGCACGCTGAAGTAACTGAATCACTACAGGGCCTTCTATAGAAAGGATCTCCACCTTAAAGAAGTGTGACAGATACCTGGCTAGTCACGCTCTGTTTTGTCCATGCAACCCAGATTAACAGAAAATGAATTTAAATGGCTGATGTTACCTTTGCTGGAAATGTCACTTACCTGTGTTTGATCGTCTTCTAATTCCAAAGTCCCAGCTTGAGGTAATATCGACTGATTGGGAATATACATAGCCCTGAGTCTCACCATTGCTCCCCTGGGTTTCAGAACCACTGTCCCCATACGCTGACGAGGGATTGAACTTCTCCAGGTCAACATCATGATCTATCAGGACCATTTCGCACATCCCTGTGTCATCACTGGTCACGTGCGACTGCCGAATGTGAGCAAGTATGATGGTCGGGTTGTCCAGGAAAGCCATTCTGCCCCCAGCTCCACCTCCTCACCATACTATCTTCTCTCCATCTTGCTCCATGGACACACGTACCTAGAAATACAACGTACACAGTATTTTAGAAAACAAGCCCCTGATTCAAGAAGGGTTATATTTTGGATGCACAAAATTTCACACTTCGATTTGTACGCTGAATTACTCTAATTCTGCTCCAGTTTCCCTAAGTCGCCCTGCTGGCTGAGAGCCACTTACAGAACAGTGGGTCCAGAGGGCAGCCCAAAACCCAAATTCCAAGACAACTGAGTAAAACAGACCCCTCCAGATGGGTCCCATTGCTGCGTTTAAATAGCTGGAAGCAAAAGGAATATTTATTTGACTTCAAATCACGACAAAAGCAAAATCTTGAAGGTGTATTGTACATTGCAAACCCACTATCCCTGCCACCAGAGATCAGCACCTGCTTATTAGATATTTAAATTCTTCACAATTTTAGAGTGCGTTTGTTTCCTTACCCACATATTTTGCCTTTTTTGAGACTGTCCCTTCTGCTGTAAAAACATACAGACAAATTCAGAAGTATTCTATTGAACCACAGACCCAGAAGCAAGAAGGAATCCAATAAAAAAATGGTCGAGCGATCAAACTGACATGCTGCTTGTTATTAATACACTACTCCTACCATACATCATTAGCAAATACGCTCCAGCAGTATCCTTGGTGACATTCAAACCCCACTGAGAGGGCCTGGAGCCACCAGTACCGACTGGCCCTGCTGGGAGCTGGGCTGCACCTCCTGAGGCCCCTGCCAACCCCAGCCATACCGCGACCCCAACCTCTGTTTCTTATTCTGACTATTTCCATCACAGAAAGCAGGCCGGCTCTCCCCAGGATTCCTCGCTGTCCTCAAAGTGAGAGGCCATAAGGCGAATCTCCTATGGCAAGGGGAACCCCCCCTGGCTGTAATTTAGCTGTTACAGGTATTCCATGGAATCGCTTGGGTGGAAAAGACCTTTGAGATCATCAAGTCCAAGCACACCTGTCCACTACTAAACCACCCCTGAGAACATCATCTGCCTGTCTTCCAACCTGTCCAGGGATGGGGACTCCACCACCTCCCTGTGCAGCCTCTGCCCGTGCCCAAGAACCCTTTTAGTGAAGAATTTTTTCCTGAGGTCTAATCTGAACCTGCCCTGATACAACTTGAAGCCATGTAGAATCATAGAATTTAAGCCCTGACAACGCAACTTTGATTGTGAGACTCTGAGAACGCAGCCACAACGAAGGATACGGTGTAGGGGTGTTTAAAAAGTGCACTGAGAATGTTCTTTAAACTTAATTATTTACCAGCTGCTTATTAGCAAAGGCCACACTTACCTGCGAGCTACAAGCACTTGTTTAAATCAGCAACCGCCTCGGGCTTCCAAAAGGTCTGCAAACTCCCCATCAAAAATTACTGCTGCCCCATCAATGTGTCATATAAATGCTGGCACGTTAATTGTGTATTTATAAGATTGTTAATGGTTAGTTAATTTACCTCCCACACTATTATTGTACTTGAAATGATTTAATGTCTGCTAAGGGAGTTAACAACATGTAACAGCAGATGCGAGAATTTTACCTTTATACTCTGCACCCCGACTTCATGCTATTAACGGCCCGTGTGCTAAATTAGCCGAGCTCCTTTACGATTTACATACGCAATCACTTTTCCCATAAACAAGAACAGTGACAAACTGCCAGAAATTCTATTTCAAACTCTAAACTTTAAACACAAACACATTTTTTCTTCCTCCTCTTCACATTTTCAAAAGGACACGCTAGAACCAATTTCTCAATAAATCAATGTTAGCTGGAAATCCTATGAACATCAAGCACCCCTCAAAGAAACAATCACAAAAGAGTTCAGGCCCAAAAATTCAGTAGATTTTCATGCTGGGTTTCAGAATGTGCTACCTGCACAATTCTGGCTGGTTCCTCCTTTTCATAAAGGCAAACTAACTTCATAAAGGAACAACTACTTCCAATGAATGAAAAGGATTCAGAGAAGCAAAGTTCAGTTTTGCCACCCTCTACACAGACACCCTGCAGCCTCCCTGTCACCAGCGCCAGCACAATGACAGGCACAAGATCAGTTCCAGATCTAGAGATGTGCCGGCACAGCGCGTCTCCTGCGTCCCTCACACCACTCATGATCATCACACGCACTGAGTTGAATGAAATTCAGGGACTTCCTGAGCATTAGCAACTTCTACAAAATTAAATGTTCTTTTAATACTCACACCATACAAATATTACCCTACTATTAAACACTTTGCAGACATGCTCTATGCGAACACTGAAAATGCAAAGAGCAAGGAGAAGCCTCCACAGTCCCCACAGTGTTGGTGTCTGACGGGACACAGGTCAGCAAACCCCTCCTACAATTCACCACAGATGCACAGCAGCCCTTCACTTTCTTCTCCACCATTATCATCCATCTCCTTCCCATCTGAAGGTTACCTAACAAAGCCCAGAACACGCACACCCTCTCTCCCTTCCTCCTCGGTCTCACTGCTCTGCTCTGAAATGCCCAGAGAACAGCAGGAGCACATTCCCTTCCAGCCTTCAGCAGGTAGAGAAAATCCTCAGGGATGCTGAGCTGCACCATCCAGAGGCTGGACACCCCGTCAGGTTTCACAGGAGCTTTGTGGCAAAATGAGGCAGCTGGATATCAGCCTGCTTTTACCAGAAGTGTTCCTCTTCCACTCCTCCTCCAGTAACCCACCACCGTACTGGTGGGGTCTGCAGGGGCTGCCATGCTGAGCAACCACACCACAAACCAGAACACAACCAGTAATGCAGAACCCTCCTACAAATTATCCAGCTCCCAGGAGGTGACACAAAGGTCTTGGAGAGACGGTATGTGGTTGTACTGGAGATGCCTTAAACACACAAATGACCCCATTAGAATGTGGGAGGCAACTTCAGCATCACAACCCATCAAGCGTCAGGTTATGTGAAACAATTCCACCATTGACTTCTGTTGGCAATTGCAGAAGGAAAGGTTTGAGTTATCTACATTTGCAGGAGCACAAATAATCAAACCCTGGAACGCCAGGCAGACTCCTGCGTATGTAGGATAAATGAAAGGGAACCGCAATGTATGAAAATTCAAGTTTCTGGTTCAACAAAAGCTCAAGTACGTTTAAGAATGAATACTTATCCAGAGGAGTCGTCGCTCATGCGTTGTGTCCTACCATTAAAAGGGAAATCATCACCTGAAACCGTTTGAAGAGGTGCTCCTCCACAAGTGACGCTGGGATTTGAAAGTCAGGATGAGAACACGCTATACGCAACTACCAGCAAAGTACCTGTCAGATTTCCAGCGTGCAGATCAACCTGCCACGAGCTCTCTGTTTATTTATGAACTGCTTGGAATTTGGCTACATCTTTGCTGCCTTACTAATCAGATGCAAATGATACCAACTCCGATATTTTAATTATTGAGCTTTAGGGAAGGAGGGAGAGAACGTTGGAGCATGTGTGGGACCTCTATGCTCTCCTCTGTTTCCCGATCTTGCCAAATCTTCATTTAATGGCAAAGAAGCCGATTCTCTGTTAACCTGAGCTGTCCTGCATCAAGATTTTAAGCAAATAAATAAGTATAAAAAACCACAGCAATTATAAATTAGGGCAGAAGAATCTGCACCTAGGCTCATGCCTGCAAAGAGCATTCTATCAATATAGTGAAATGCTAATCTCCTAATTAACAACCTAATTAGGTAATTATGGCTTTGCAGAGGGATGCCTAAATGAAATATGACAACATGGTCACCTCTTTATACGGCACCTGTGGGCCCTTTCAGCTGTCACAGCGGAGAGTGCAATATCAATTTGAACAGATGACAAAGTGTTGTCATTTTTCATTCCGATATCATGCTGAACGGTTTGGATAGCAGCAGTTTGGAAAAGCGGCATCTTGCCTGCCTTGTGCCTCATCTAAATATGTGCAAACACTTTGTTTAATTTCTAATGCCTATGATTACGCTTATTTTTTCACCCTGGCTAGCAAGCGTTATCCGGCACACACACTCCACTGAGGGCATCACATCGTCATCACCTGCTGCACCAGAACCTGTTACCTCACTCCACAGCCTGGACACGAGGATTCACTATCCAGAAAAAATGTGAGCACTGGAATTCATTTTGAAAGCTTAACTGCCGATTTCAAAACAACAAACCAAACCCAGAACACCTTTTAAAGAATACATTACAATTTCAATTTAATTTTCATTCCTGAGGAATACTCTTCTCCAGAAAGGGGGAGCGGCAGCCCCCGTGTGTGAGTGGGTGAGGCTGCCTGTGCTTTCGCTCGCACAGAACACTGGAGAGGAATAACGATGGCTCTGCACTGCTGCATGGCACCTCAATTTTCCACTCATGCTCAAACACTTCATAGACAGTTTGCTGGGCTTTAACACCCATGAGATCCACAAACCTGATATCTGCTTGCACAGAGGAGGCTAAAAGCACACGTGTGGGCTGCTCAAATACAAGGCTAGAACTTCTATCTCGGCCCTTCCCATTCTGGTATTCAAGTCTAAAAACCTCACATTACACACACCTATGCAAACTTCAATCTTGTATAAAACCAAACCAGAAAGCTTCAGCATTTTACCTTTTTTCACATGAGTATTACCGACAGCTGCCGTTGTCAGCGTTTTCCTGGGCAAGACTCTCTAGCCATGTCTGCGCCGCAGTTAGGAAGCGAGCACAGCATTATTCACCAACTGCTGCTATTTCACTCACCCTTTGGAAAGCCTCCTGGATGTGCAGAAACCAACCTGATTGCAGGGTGTTTTCAGGACATGAGGGTCCAGAGCCGTACGGAGCTGGTGCAGGGGAGCCAGGTCAGAGCCTGCAGAGCTGCTGCAGCTACAGCCAGACCCAGGGACCTTCAGAACCACCCCTGCACTGCGGGAGCACCGCAAACACGCCTGCTGCCCCCGGCATGAACGTGCAGCTGCATTCACCTGGCATTTCTGCATTAAACACAAGCACGTACTAAACCAAACGGGTTTGTGTTTGGCATTTTCTGTTGCCACTCCACTCCTGACTGCAGGAAAATACTTTTACTGCATAAAAAGTACAATCATAATCTCCTGCTTTGATAACAGAACAGGATGCATGCTGCTTCTGACTCCACAAATGCACTTGAGGACAACACCTACTTAAAAAGCTCCCCAGACCTCAAACCCTTTTGGGACTCTACATCAAATACGACCAGGCAGAACAACAGAAGAATTTTCCTTTCCTCTGGCTTTTTTGTCCTGACAAATTTTTGGCACATCTCCTTCAAGAGCACACAAAACCTATTCAAGGAGCTTTGTTTTGCTTTCAGAATAGCTGATTTGGACAATGAGTAGTCAGGGATCACAATTTAACAGAACTGCTCAGCAAACACACGCACAACTGACATTAAAACATATTCTGGGGTCTTTGTCACAGGTATGTCTGACAGAAAAACCCTGGCTTGGTCACTTCTGACACGCAGAGATGTGCTGCCAGCCAAACCTACAGCAGCAGCCTCGCTGCCAGGAGCATCTTGAGCACCAGGCAGGATCCCACGCACCAGGCACCCGCAACGGTGCTGACACGAATAGGCTGCAGCACTGAAGCTCCTGCAACAGCACCCTGCGAGCTGCTAGGGCCAGCACTGTGACAGTTCTGCTTCCCTAGCTCCATGCCCCACAGCACACAGCCTGCTCCTTCCACGAGAAGACCTGCAGAAAGCCAGAGCTCTCCCTCCCCTTCTCAGCAAAGGGCCACTCCTCATTTCCAAAGCGAAGCATCAAACAGAGCTGCCACACCAAGGCGTGCTGGGCTGCGCTCCCAGCAGGGTGTGAGACTCGCATCCACGTATTTGCTGCCCCGTCTGTTAACGTAATAAACCGCTGGGTGCAGGGGGCTGCTTCTCGCAGCTCAGGAAGGTTGGGAAAACCTGAGCTATTGGTCGCGTAACGTCTGGATGGTTCTGCCAGGCTGCTTCACCTCCCTAGGCCTCTGCTGATCGAGAGGGAAAACCAGGGAAGTGCTTGACTTCAGACACATTTCATAGAATCAGAATCACCAGGTTGGAAGAGACCCACCAGATCGAGTCCAACCACACTGACAAACAGGGATAAAAGGGTGTGATAAGCAAGACCTGGAACGTGGCTGAGAAAGAAATGTACTGAACTGGCTGTAATTCACCACTTCAGCTATTTCTGTACAAGCCCACATGGAGACAGTGATCTCAATTTCTTTTACTCTAACCCAGAAAAGTGTCCCCGGTGAGATTTGCTCTGAATTTGAGAAAATAACTTAGAGAGTTCAATTCCCAACCTCGCCTCTGCCTGGCAATCCCCTGAAACTCCACATCACCCCGAGCACGCTCTGAAAGCCGAGCCCGGCCGCAGCGTTCCTCGTTCCTCGCCCACGGAGCTTCCACTGACACCGACACCGACCCGGGTCTCCCGGGAGCCGCTCCCTGCGCCCTCCCCGAGATTCCCGCAGGGGGAACGCGGCCCCTGGCCCCAACGCCAAGGGAGCCCAGCACCGCGTCCAGGAGCGGCACCGCCGGGGCGATGACCGGGGGCCTCTGTGGGGGCGAGGAGACCGGCAGGGGGCACGGGGCACCGGAGCGGCGTGGACGATGAGACACGGAGAGGGTGATGGGGCACGGGGAGGGCACCGGGACACGGGGAGGCAGCGGGCCGGGACCGGGCCAGCCCACGTTCTCGCTGAGGGCCTGAGCCCGCCGGGTCGGGGCCCCCGCTCCGTCAGCTTCCCTCGCCCCGCTCCCGGGGCGCCCCCGGCTCCGCCGAGGCCCGCGTGGCGCCACCGGGCAGTCACAGCGCGCATGCGCAGATCCCCGGCCCGGGGAGGCGCCGCCGGTCGCGGTCTCAGTCCCGGTCCCGCCCCGCACTTACAGGCTCCGCCGCGGGCCCGGCCGCCTCCCCCGCCGCTTCCGGGGCCGCCGCGCACCGGGGAGCGCTGGGGCCGCGCCGCGACCCGGAAGCACCGCCCCGCCGGAAGTGACGTCAGCGCGTGCGCGTGCGCGGGGCGGGGCCTGGGGGGGCCGA
>WAAB01012364.1:60874-73374 GCA_013389865.1 Piaya cayana
ATCCCCGCGCCCCTGAGCGGAGGGTCGGTGCGGGCGGCGATGCGGGCGGCGCGCGCCTAGAGGCGTTGGAGGCGGCGCGGGGGCCGGCATGGACGAGCAGTCCCGCATGCTGCAGACCCTGGCCGGGGTCAGCCTGGCCGGGCACGCGGTGCAGGGGGCCATGGCCCTCCCGCCGCACGGCCACGACGGCAGCGACGGCGACGCCAGGAAGCAGGACATCGGCGACATCCTGCACCAGATCATGACCATCACCGACCAGAGCCTGGACGAGGCGCAAGCAAAGTTGGTTTCGTCTCATTCAACCCCTTTTCTTCTCTCTCTCTCCTTCTCCTTTCCCCCCCCTTTTTTTTTTCCTCTCTGTCTGTGGGGGGGTTGCGATTTTTTTCCTTTGGTTCCTCTCAGTGTCCCGCGCTCGGAGCGACTCCCGGGGACAAACCGCAGAGCCAAAGTTGCTACTGAATGCTTTTTCTTTTCAAAACATGCTCTTTTTTTTTTAATATTTGCAAACACAACGTGAGCTGTGAAACAATCAATAATAATAAAGATGTTTGGAGCAGCCGGACTACTATAACCCCCCTACATAAATACGTATGGACTGTGTATTTATGTGATTCTACATCTATATAGATACACTCTGTAATTAATAGAGTCATAGAATCATAGAACCAGGTTGGGAGAGACCCACTGGATCATCGAGTCCAACCATTTACGTATCTATGCTATGTTTTTATAGATAACTATATATACTGCATATATATATTCCATTTATTTATATATAGACATATATATATACCACGTATCTCTCTATATACTATCTATTTATATATACATAGATATATAGTATGTATTTATATATATACAGACTATGTATTTATATATATTATGTGTATATATTATGTGTATATATGCATCTATATGCTATGTATTTATGCATGTATGTATACATCTGTATATATACTGAGTATTTTTATATATGCATAAATATATAGTATGTGTCCATATCTCTATATACCATGTGTATATATACTCTATCTATATCTCGAGTATGTCTATATACACATATTTGTACTATATGTATGTCTGTATAGTAATTATATATTTAAAAAGCATCAAATAGCAACTTTGGATGGAGATACACATGTATAAAACAATTATCCAAGTAGTCAATACTTCTGCCTTCTCACCCGCGCGCTGTCCCCACTCCCATCGGACACGGTCCCCATCCCTCCATCCATCTCTCTCACTAGGACTCCAACTTTTTTCCCCCTTTTTCCTTTCTCTTTTTTTTTTCTGCTCCCGAAAGAGATAAATCCCGAACCTGACAGGGTATTGCTGGAGGGTGGAGGGGGGGATGGACACAAACCACAGTGGCTCTTTNGTATCTATGCTATGTTTTTATAGATAACTATATATACTGCATATATATATTCCATTTATTTATATATAGACATATATATATACCACGTATCTCTCTATATACTATCTATTTATATATACATAGATATATAGTATGTATTTATATATATACAGACTATGTATTTATATATATTATGTGTATATATTATGTGTATATATGCATCTATATGCTATGTATTTATGCATGTATGTATACATCTGTATATATACTGAGTATTTTTATATATGCATAAATATATAGTATGTGTCCATATCTCTATATACCATGTGTATATATACTCTATCTATATCTCGAGTATGTCTATATACACATATTTGTACTATATGTATGTCTGTATAGTAATTATATATTTAAAAAGCATCAAATAGCAACTTTGGATGGAGATACACATGTATAAAACAATTATCCAAGTAGTCAATACTTCTGCCTTCTCACCCGCGCGCTGTCCCCACTCCCATCGGACACGGTCCCCATCCCTCCATCCATCTCTCTCACTAGGACTCCAACTTTTTTCCCCCTTTTTCCTTTCTCTTTTTTTTTTCTGCTCCCGAAAGAGATAAATCCCGAACCTGACAGGGTATTGCTGGAGGGTGGAGGGGGGGATGGACACAAACCACAGTGGCTCTTTTAAATCACAGTAAATGCAAACCCCAACATTAACTCTGCATAACCCCACACAATCTCCTTAATAAATCAAGCACTGGGGATGTGGGGATTGCTCCCGCTTTTCTCTCTGCTCGCCAGCACCGCGGCCCGGGGCTGGGAGACAGCAAACAGAGTCTCCGGGCTCCGGACCGCGGGGCTGGCGGGCAAGGAGTGAGGATGCAGGGAGTGAGGATACAGGGATGCTTGGATGGAAAGGCGCCATGTTGCTGAACAGCAGCCTTAACCTCTTGTCTCTGCTTCTTCTCTCTTTCCAGGAAGCATGCACTGAACTGCCACAGGATGAAACCTGCCTTGTTCAGTGTCCTCTGCGAGATCAAGGAGAAAACAGGTAAGGGCCGCCGGTGCAGCAGCCATCTTGAGCGCTTCTTCCCTTCCTCCCTGCCACCCCGGGCAGGGGCTGCTGCCCCGGCTGCGGGACAGCAGGAGGCGGTGGCAGGACTGCCCGCCAGGCGCAGGGGAGCGCGGAGCGATGGCGCGAGGGGCAGCCCCGCACGGCTCCTCGACTGCCTTTGTTACCGACACAACTTGGGGAGGCAGGGGGTTCGCTCCTCGCAGCGTGCAGCTTGCTCTTTGTACCGCGGGGTTTGCTCCCCGGGATGCTGGCTGACCTCACAGCGTGGTGTTTTGCTTCCCGGGATGTGGGGTTAGTCACAGCGTGGCGTTTGCTCCTCACATCACGGCGTTTGCTCCCGGGATGCTGGCTGAACTCACTGCGTGGTGTTTTGGTTCTCACACCGTGGTGTGTTTGCTCCCTGAGGTGCTGGGTTACCTCACAGCTTGGTGTGTTTGCATCCCGGGGTGAAGGGTTACCTCACATTGTAGAGTTTTGCTCCCCGGGATGCTGGATTACCTCACATCTTGGTGCATTTGCACCCCGGGATGCTGGATTACCTCACATCACAGTGTTTGCTCCTCACGTCATGGTGTTTGCTCCCCAGGATCAAATGTGTTACCTCACATCATGATATTTGCCGCACACACCATGCTGTGTTCACCCCAAGATGCTGGGTTACCTCCCATCATAGGGTGTTTGCACCCCAGGGTGCGGGGCTACCTCACATTGTGGTGTTCGGTCCCTGGGACGCTGGGTTACCTCACACCACAGCGTTTGCGCCCCGGGATGTGCTGCGGGATGGAAGTTTCTGAGCGTTGCCCAGCTGACGGGAGAGCAGAACTGAGCCTCTGCTGATCCCTGGGCTTTCCTCCTTCCCCGGAGCCTGAGGAATCCCCAGGGCTGGATGCTGTGACTCTGGAGCTGTGCAGCGTGCGAGTTGCTCTTGGGTGAGGATATTTTAAATGCCAGGCATTTGCATCTTAGAAGTGCAAAAATTATTTATTTTTTTGTGTTAATGTGACAGGCAGAAACCGTGTTTTTTAAGAGGCATTTTAGGGGATTGTTTTCAATTTTTCCCATCACTGAATTTATAAAGAATTAATATTTTTTTAAAGAAGAAAATTTGAAAAGT
Source organism: Piaya cayana (assembly GCA_013389865.1). Taxonomy (NCBI): domain Eukaryota; kingdom Metazoa; phylum Chordata; class Aves; order Cuculiformes; family Coccyzidae; genus Piaya; species Piaya cayana. Next base: position 64,424 of record WAAB01012364.1, read on the forward strand.
ATTCTGCTTTGTATTATGAGAACAAGCACATTCATTATGATCTTTAAAAATAAGTACTTGCACTGGCTGGCTTTTTAGCAATATTTGACACTCAATCATGTTGCGTTAATTGCACACTGAGAAAATAAAGACTAAGGATGAAAACAACAAATGCGAAACCATTGCAAATCTCAGCTGAGAAGCCTCAAAGTGCACAGTTCTCAGTAAATTATGGTGCTTTATGTCCAAGGGTTTCTTTGCTACGGGGGATCCACTTCAGTTTCTGCTGACAGCTAAGCACCAGGGTATTGACTGTGTTGTGAATATTAAGATTGATTCGGCTTTATATTGCATTATATTACCCGGGAAAAGGGGAATGATCCCCCGTCCTGCCCTCCCTCCCTGCCTCCCCACGCTTCGCCTCCATCAGCTCGTAACCCCTCTCCGTCCGTCTTTGGCTCGCGTTTGTTTTCTGCCTCTCCCTAAACTTTCTGCCTGTCCGGCTGTCGCTGAGCGAGCCGCCTGCCCTTGGCGCGCAGACATTTTGGAGCAGGCTCGTTTCAGCAGAGGATGCGGGCGTCCTGCGCTCGCTTTAGTTGCAGAGGGCTTAGCCTCGCTCTTCCAAAAGGAAAGTGCAGTCACCTACGTGTCGGAGGTGAGCGGCCAAGGAAAACCCACGTCCTTCCTGCAGCCGGGATTAGCGGCTGAGGGGCTTTGGGGAGGCCGCCGCCGTCTCGGGCCCGAGAGACTCTCTGGTCTGGAAGGTTTAGGGGTCGTGCGGTGATAACTTGCGAGTTGGGATTCTGCCTTTGTGCTGCCGGTGGCTGAGCCAAGTTTGCGAGTTGCCTCTTTGGTGAAATTGCTGAGGACCAACCAACAAAGAGTGCGGGCGCCCAGCTGGCCAGAGGCAGTGTCCTGCCAGCCCGGCCGTGCGGGAGGGACAGGATCAATGCAGCCGGTGATTGATGGGGATGAATCCACACCCCCACCAAAAACTGCTCCCGGAGGGGCACCTTCGCTCAGGGCCTCCCGGTTGAGGCGAGCGTCTGTGTCGCCTTTAGTTAGCATGCTAATGCGAAGAAAACCTGAAAATAAATCCCAGCGTATTTTCTGTAAGCTCTTTTCCCAGGAAACAGCTCAAACAGTTCTGAACTGGGAGGGTGGACGGTCTGTGATGCAATTAAAGCAGAGATGATCACCCTGGTGCTCTGCATCGTCTCGCAGTCCGAGTACTTAAATACGCCCGCAACTGGGTCATGCACTGATGTTTAATTCTTTTTAATCAGGACAAAGTTTACCTCGGTGTTGGCGGTGGGAGTTGCCATCATGGCTTTCTCGCTGCCTTTTCCTGCGAGGACAGAGGTGAGGAGGGAGGCTGTAGCCTGTGCATGGAGTGTGATTGCAGTCACGCTGTTCTAAAACAAGTAATGCAATATTTAAGTCATTTTTATACTGAATTATATATTAGTTTATATTTTAGTAATTTTCAGTACAGTCAGTGAGGACTTTGTGAGGCTGGTCGTGAGGTAACACGTAGAGGAATCCTCCGTGGAGGTAGAGAAAGCTCCATTGCTTTCCTGCAAGGGTTAATGAATACATCGCATTTTCCAAAGCCTCTCGCTGTCTCACTTAGGGTTAGGAGCTGAAGGGATTTTTTTTTCCCTGCGAGGTGTTTACCGTGTACAAAGCAAATCACTGAGCTTACCCAATTTAGCCTGACATTTCTTTTTTAACATTTTAACATTTTAAAAAGTGCTGCATAATGCATGTAAGAGCTTTCCAGATATTAATAGATCCGTGCATTCTTAGAGGCAACCACAAGGTAGCATGGTTTTCATAAAGAAACTGCCACTTATTTCTTTAATTAGCTCAGAGAAAAATGATACCCGAAGTTGCACTGAAGCCCCTCCAGTAAAATCTCTAGAGAAGCGAGTGCGAGCCTGTGGACTCTATTTTGTTGTGTTTTGCCTGTTCTCAGAGGTGTCACCTGGAAGTGTTGAAGTTGCGTTCTTGCTGCGCACTCACATCTGTTGCATACCTGTGGAACAGTCTGTCTCCTTACGCGCCTGCCAGGGGGAATCAAACACTGATATGCGCCTTCGTTGGGTTTTTTTACAGATCTTTCTTACAGACTAAAAATCCTCCAGATTAGTAATTTGATTAAACCTCCATTAGGACACGGCTGTACCTGAGGTACTGGTTATTCTCACAGAGACAGAAATGAAAATATATTAATTCTTGCAGTCTTAAAATGGTTGGGGAATCGCAATTATTTCCCGTCGGAATGACATATTATTAGGTCCTGGTTTGTGTCGAGGGGTGTTGTGGGGTTTTGTCTTTAAAGATCGTTGGTGTAGCTAGAAGCTACGTTTATAGCAATGCCTGGATGCCTGTGCCTGCCTGCTCCTACGTGTGCGTTTATTTATTTATTTCTGGGAGTCCAACAGCAACACCGATAGCTGCCAACCAAACTCTGATTTACTGTCACCACAAACCCTAAACAGCGTTCATTTACTAGTAAAGCCTAATGGCATACATGATGGTTTGCCAGATTTGTGGCCTTTGTGAGGCTTATAAGCAGGACTGACTTGGGAAGATCATAAAACTTAATGAACTTCTCGACGGCAGGAGGTGTCCGCAGGGGAAGAGAAAGGCCTGCTCGGCTGGTTGGGTTGGTTGAACTATTTTTTATGTCTAAAGAGAGAGGAGGAAGTTGTTCATTAAGAGCGTTCGCCCCTCGTGCAGAATTTTTGTTTAAAGAATGAAAAAAAAGAAGAAAAAAAAAAGATACGAAATTTGGACAAATCATGATGTTAACCACAGGGTTAATTCCCCACGTAAGCTAGAACCTGCATTTTTAGTGCTACAGCTGTAAGTAGCCGCACGCTGCTGTTGCGATGATGAAGGGCTGCATCGTGTCCTTTGCTGCAAAGCTCCTTATCGATGAAATTGGCCCAACTCTGGAGGAGCCCCTTGTCCATGTGCTGCAAAACCCGGTGACTCTGTCGAGGGGGACTTGCTTTTGCCTTCTCTGCCAGCTGAATTGGAAAATGTTAACCCCTCTCTTCACTGTGGGTGTTGAAAAACTGAATCTCGGGGCTCTGCCCTTGCGTTACACGGAGCTCAACTTTGCAGTGTTTGTAAACTGTCACTTAGTGCCAGCAACTCCGAGTAATTTATAATAAACTGCAACCCTCGCCCTCCTGTCTGAGCATTCGAGGACTCAAATGGAACAATGAAATGGCCCTGGTAGCACACAAGTACGTGTGTGTGTGTACATACCTGCCTTAGCTGCTCGCTATCAGCTTCAATGTTATTATTATTCAGTTTTGCTGTTTAAAATATTTATGTGTAGTCCTGGTGGTTTTCTCTGCCTGCTAAATACCTGCTTTTTATTTACCCTGCCTGCCCGAGGAAGTGAGCGCTGTGTGTTTATGTGCGTACGTCTTGTCTCCAGTTTAAACTGTTTAGCTTTTGTTACCTTTCTTATGCTTCCACGTCCCACATTTTTCACCGAACCACTGGTTATACTTTTGAACGGTATTTTTTTTTTAATTGTCAGCAAATGAATAGCAAATGACGACGTACGGCTGAACCGTGGGTCGTTTGCGGTGTCCTTATGGCGGTGGTGTTGCTTTTCTTCATAAATGTCCTAGTAGAAAAAAATAAATTGAATAAAGTGTCTTGATTGTCATTTGGTCATCTGTTCCAAACACACTCGTTATCAAAATCCCGTCTCTCTGGCGGATTCCTGACACGGTGCTTCTCTGGCGAAGGGAACGCGCGGCTCTGGTGATTATTTTCATTAGAGGAATTCATGTTACTGTGTCTTACAGAACCTGTGACTGCACCTTTAGACCTTGTGGTGTTGGTGCTCCTTGCTGTATTTCAATAACAATCTTTGCTTTGATAACCAGTATCCCTGTATCCAGATCTCTCTTTTTTTTTTTTTCCTCACCCCCACCTCAGTAAGGGATGTATTTGGACCTATTTGTCAACACTCATTTCAGCAGGAGCAGGGATTTATTTTATTTTCTAGCCATTTTTCATTTTATTTTTGAATTTGACACATTTGCTTGCTTATTTGAAAATACCGAATTATCTGAGTTACTGTCTGGTGTATTTCAGGATGCTTGTTGTAAGTTAAGGAATTTTTGCATTCAGAGATAAATTATTATAATGGCATGTAGTGAATGCAAAGGAGAGATTTTTTTTTTTTTATGGTATTTTAAGCATTTATCAAGCTCTATTCCCGCAGCTTTCAGTGAAAAAGTTGTGTGATATGGATATTATGCTGTCTTTTTTCAATTTAAATGTTGATTTGTGTGAAACATTAATATAATGATATTTGCAGTCTACCGTAGACAAATATAAGCAGAATTAGACATCCTAAATTGTTACAAATGTAAGGCAGAATTTAAATACAGATGAAGGCTATATTAATAATTATGCAGCGGAGAGTCCGGTCTGCGTCTGTCCTCAGGTTTTTATGCTCTTTCTCCATTCCTCGCACATTGCCCGCGTGACGGTTGGATGAATATTTTTATGAACAGCAGGACGAATCCTTGAATTCGCGTCCACCTCGGCGGAGCTGCGAGGGAGCGTTCCCGCCCTGGTATCGCTGGCAGAATTCGATGTAGCTGTTTGTACTCCTCGCATTGACACCCTGAGAAGAATGCTTTGTTTGTTTTCTCAGCAGTCATGTTTAATGCTATGCGCTTATCAAGGTGATCAGCATGGTTCAGATAACACACGCCTGACACCGCCTGCCTTTTTTCACCACCGCGTTGACCTTTTGTCACATTTGCTTTTCTCTGGTAGGCAATTCATGTCCTTAAGTATGAATGGAGTAAATAATTCACATCAATATTTAATATAAATTATTAAAGTTTCTGTCAGCTCTTATAGTTCATGCTCTTATAAAGTTGGAGTAGTTCATCAGCCAAACAGATGAATTGTGCTGCTCAGCTGGACATCAGAGCTCCTCCATAATGCTGTCTGTGTGCTGGAAGTAAACAGGGAATTAAATATGAAAGGAAATGAGCCTGGTACTTGAACTCTATATATTTTTCAATAATGCACATTCTTTAGAAAGGCTCAAAGCATGAGATAAATACCCGTTGTAATTTAGTCTGTTATTCCCATACTTTTTTTTCCTCCCTTCGTGTTTTAAACAGAAATGTAGAAACCCCCAGTGACCCTGGCATTTTCTCCTGCTCTTTGTTATTCACCTCCCGTGCTCCAGCCCCTCTTGGGTTTAGGGTGGCTGCGCTGGCGCTGGGGGGCTCGGGGTTGGAGTTTTTCCCCCTTAATGTTCTTTTCTGTTTGTAAAGATTGATGGGGAGCACTCAGATGATGAAGTTTCAGGGTTTTTTTAGTCCTTGTTTAGAAATCCTAATTTATATTTTGCAAAGTACCCTGTGATTGAAAGTTGATTCTGAAAATATTTTTTAAAGAAGAAATATTCCGATATGCGATTGTAACAGCTGGAACGTATTTACTGCTGCTAGAACTGGGTAAAACCAGCATGTTTTGCATAAAAGCATGCAGTAAAAGTCTTTATGCACTTGCTCTAATTTTACTCTCTTTTAGGTATTTTACTTTAAATTCTTTTGTTAGCGACCAGCTCAATGCATGTTACACCATCATATGAACTTGCACCATGCATGAATCACTGGATATCGTGTGTCTTGCCGGACGGGATGCGTCCATCACTTGGAGAGGGGGGTGGGTTTGTATCTTGTGTTTACAGGTCAGAACCTTTTGCTGTACTTAAGTCACGCGTCAACATTGTAAGCCAATCTCTCATTCCTTGTTGTCCAGCAGGTGGCTTTTTTCAGATATTATTTAATTTTTAATTATTTATTTTAAGTGGAAAATGGAATTTAATAACATTATCCCGGTTGCCTTTTTTGGAACCACGGCATTTTTTTGGTAGACCCGGCTGTATGTGGTGGGGTCAGTGAAAGCTTCGAGAGATCTTCAAGTGCACTATCTAAATTAAGATTCTAAACAGGCATTACGGATGCTGGTAACTTTGGCAATTATCATTTTGTTTGGTGAACAGTAGTAAAACAGTGTGCGGTAAAAGTGTTTAGAGAGAGAGGATAAATAAATTGAACAGTTTTGCAATGCAAAGTGGTTTGTGGTGTTTTTGAGGATTTCTTGGCTCTTGCTTAACTGCTATTGTGAAGCCTGGAGCAGATTTTCCCATTGCTAATGCCCTAGAAGTATTAATTCACTTTGATATGCTAATTAGAGGGCATTATGCAAGAAATGAGATTAAGTGGCAGCATGAAGCCATTTGCCTGTCAGTAAATTGAGAGCTTTAGCATCAGGAGGAGCTTTGTTTTTTCTGAGTTTCTCTTGGTTTTGCATATAAATAAAATTGATTGAAAGGTCTAGAGAAGCTTCTAGAACATTGGTGGTTCTTTTTCTCCTTCTATGATTATTTAAACTTCATGTTAAAGCCTTTCTCTGAATATTAATTGATCTAATGGGAGATACTGAACATGAAGAATTTCATTGTATTCTCAGTTACTGTATCTGAACAAAAGGAAAGTATTAGAATTCTTTGTGTCATCTGATTTCTGTGGTGCTATTTTAGATATATCTTACAGCTCGGAGCTGTAACCTCGCCGGCTGCTCACCGCTCCTGCGCTGAGATCCGCGTCTGCCCGGAGGTGTTTTCCCCAGTTGTGCTGGTTTGGGGATCAGGGTGACGAGGGCCTGGCCGGCTGGAGTCAGATGGTGGGCTCGGATTCCTGGCCGGCGGGGCCGGGGGCATCCATCACCCGCGCTCGCTCCCAGCATTTCCCATCATTTCTTATGTAAATCACCCATATATTTTCCTTCATTTAGGAAGGAAGGGTTGTAATATTGACCATAGATTTTATTCAACTGCCAGAAACTGTTTTAAAGTAACATTAAGGGATTGACTTACAGCCATAAGCATGAGGAAATTTGGAGTTAATAGTTAAACTCTGCCCTTAACTCAACTCATTGAAACTATTTATTGGAGCATATATGATACCTGAGATCACTGCGCTGAGGCTGCTGAAGTGTTAGGACTCTCCAGGATGAGTCAAAGACGAGTTCAAATATTCCTCATAGTATTTTTTGGGGTTTTTTTTTGGTGTGTATCTTATTCAGGCTTGCAGCTGCTTTACTAGAGTTTTGGGGTGAGTTTTCTTTTTATCCTACTGTTCAAAAAAACATCAGAGAAGTAATTCTGGAAATGGAACAGAAATTTATCCAAAAATAAACCCAAATCAGAACCAACCCAAGCCTCTCTGGTCCTCTTTGCCTGGGTGGCTGCAGAGCATTTGCTGTTTGCATGCCCGTCTCCTCCACAGATCACGGTCGCAGAGGCAGCCAGGGGAGCCGTGCTGGAGCAACGGTGCTTGTTATGAGCCCCAGCAGTTATTTAAAAGAAAGGAAAAAGGATAAGAAAATGCCCCAGAGCTTCATGCGGGGTCCGTTCATGCTGGATGCACATGCTCTCTCTCTGATCCTGGCAGCTGAAGTCTATCACTGTTGGGGAATTTTTAACATGAACCATGTAAGACACAAACCACCGTGGTTTCCCCGAAGCCACAGGGGTTTTCACGTCAGCGCAGGACAACTGGCAGAGTGCGCTGCGGGTCCCTGTGCGCTGCCCTCGGCCCCCGCAGGACTGTGGGCCCTCGCCATCCACCCTCCCTGCTCCTCACCAGCAGAGGCCGTGGCGCCATCTCCACTTAAAGCCTCGTGTCCCTGGGTATCCTCGGCTCCTGGACTGGTTGGCCCCTAACCTTTAGTTATCCTGGGGAAACCATTTTGATGCTGTGAAGAACAAAACGGCACCTGGAACAGCAAAATCTGTTCTTCTCCCAGGAAGCCAAGAGAGCATCACTGCTCCCCAGCTGCTGATTTTGAGTTTCAGGTTCTTGAACAAAAGAGCTGAATATTGCGAATGTTGAGTGGCCAACATCAACTTCAGTACCGACAGCCCACGTGGCGTTGGTTTGGGAGGAGAGGGAGCTGGGGTTGGGAGCCTGGTGTCTCAGGATTTGAGGACGGCTGTTGGCTTGGGAAGGAAAATGCCTCCTCCCACTGACGTGAGGAGAACCGTGGTGGCCTCGTGGGGACTGAGCTTCAGCACTGGGGATGCCAGAGCTCACTTTTCCTGCATTTAAGATGGGAATGTTGTCCATCAGACTGTTGGTGCAGGTTGTGCTACGGTGGCGCTGTGTGTTGAATAGGAGTCATTCTATCAAATATCTGGTACAATTCAAATTGCTGCATAAGAAGTCATCTATTAGCACTGTTTTCCGTATCCACTTCATTCCAATCACGGTGAGCCTAAGTGGAGCCTTACCGCCTGCAGATGAAGAGATTAGGCTTTTCTTAGACTTCTGCTTTTATTGGCTTTGAGTAGGAATGGGGTTTTTTTCAGTTTATGGTCAGATCTCCAGCGAAAGGCTGCTGGGGGTTTTCTGACTTGGTGGTTTGTTTGCTGGGTCCAGAAGAGCCTTTTGCTGTCCGTAGGTGGGATTTGCTGCTGCTCTGCAGTGCTGGAGGCTCACGGGCAGGATGAAACACTTGACAGGGTGTTTAAAGCCTGCTTTCATATGTTCCTTGATTAAAGAAGGAAGCGTGCTTTTACTGAGGTTTGTAATTACCGAACACCCAAATGTTTGCTTATTTTCTTCCACGTGAGACCCCGGTGGCGTGATTAACTGTCACTGGTAAGAACAAGTTACAGGAGAGTGCACAATGATTCTTATTTGACTTCAAGGATGTATTTATTACCATTTTTGAACAAATTATACTAACATGAAAAGTTGTGGGAATGATTGTGCACTAGATAAGGTGATACATTACGGGAGCGGCTGGGTTTATGGGGCTTTATGCCGAGGTTTTCTCAGAAATTATAGCACAGGCCTGTCGCTATAAAACCCGGTGATACAGTTTGTAATAACATGCAGTGG
>WAAB01012364.1:78374-107722 GCA_013389865.1 Piaya cayana
ATGCTGGTGCCGCACGGGGATGCTCAGCACTCAGCAGCTTGAGGGATACTGTAATTCTGGAAGATTTGGTTAATTTTCATGTCGGGTGTTTGTTCCAGTGCGGTGGTGAGATGGTTGTCGTTTGTCTCCCGTGTGCGCCTGGTGCTGGGACTGAGCGGAGGAACCGCAGCTCGTCCTGCTGGCACTATTCCAGCTCCCTCTCCCCAACGGTGACGTTCGCGGATTGAAAAACCCCCCGTGCCGGGTTAGTTTTTTGATCTCGTCCTCTCAGCTCTTCCTAGCGGGAAGGCTGTTGGGAGAGGGGTGGTGCCGTCTGCTGCGCCCGGTTCTGCGCTGGAGCCGTACACGCCGTGCCGGGGCGCACGCCCAGGAGCTGTAAACAGGCTGTGTAATTCCTGGGGATGTGGCGGGTGTTGCTGTCGTGCGAGGCAACAGGGAATGGCAACCTGCCAACGCTAGGTGCAAGCGCTTGTTCCGGAGGAGGCTGCGCCTGCTCGCGTTCCGTCTTGAAATGGCTTAATTGGTGTCAGCACCCCAGGGATAAAGGCCTCTAACACTGAAATCCACACGATTCACCCTGTCTCTGCTCAGTGTAGGGAAACTGGTAACAACTGGTGGTGAATGAGGAGCGAACGGGGCTGTAACAATACTCGATGATGTTTGGGATGACAGAAATTAATACGCACTTGCTTGAAGAAAGCAATGATTAATGGCAGTGAGCAAGGGAATGCTGTCCCTCCTTTAACTCCACTTTGATGGGGATTGAAAAGCAAAAGGCTGTTTCCATTCTCTCTCGAAAGCAGAGGTCACCCAGAGTACATTACAGCCATTTTTCCTCTCTGGTTTTTATTTCATAAATATTATGATAAGCAGAGATTAGATAGATTTTTTTGCGGAGGCTTAAGAAGGGTATTTTATGTCTGTTTGCTGTTTACGCTCCACAAAGAAGCCTGGTTTCTTCTGTTTATGTGTTAGATCATTAGACTTTGTGGTGGAATAATTAGGATAATTAAGAATTTCAAAAGCTCTAACCCGTGTTAGTTTTTCTCAGGTTTTTGCAGATGGAATTTCCTGGTCTTCATTTCCAAAGTGCTGACAGGTCAGAATGAGGCCAGGAGCGTTGCCAAGAAGAGAAAAGGGAGGTTAAAAACCCAAGATTCCTCATTGAATTTTTGATGTAAATATATTTTGCAAGATCCTCGCACTTGTCAGCGGCTTTCTAAGCTATTTGATAAAGAATCTTTATTCTACAAGAAGACCGAAATAACACAACGGTGCTTTGGATAATGAATTCTTCATCTGAGCAGAACTTTAAAACAAAGTACAATGTTGGCATTTTTTTCTTTGAGCGAGAGGGCTGATACATCTTTGGGATCCGACAGGAAGACATAAATTAATAGAGTTCTGGAGATCAGTTTCTCATTAATAATCCATTTTGTCATGGTTCTTGGCATTGTCAGCCTGGTAGCTGGTTCATATTTTGCTAAAGGATAAAAGCACATGATGTCTTAAGGCACAACATAAGGAGAAGGAGTTTATCATCTTTTGGAAAAACTACCTCTGAAAAAAATAGATTGTTTTGCAGGAAATAAATGTCAATTCCGAGTTTTGTGCATTTTTAATCTTCAAACGGGGTTTTTAATGTACGCGGTTGCAAAAATAGAGCCCTGCGTTGGCAGAGGTTGTTTCCAACAGCTGTGGCTTTGCCTTTGTCCTCTACTCTGCTTTGGAGGCTGATTTTTTTGGAAGTTGCAGTGGGTCCCAGGCTTTTAACAGCACCTTTTTAGATTCTGTGGCAGATTGTACCCAGTTTAAGGTGTATAATTGAAAAAAAAAAGGATTTTTTTTCTTTTGAATGGGTAAACACAAACCTTTAGTTACATTCCACTTTCCTAGAAGTCGAGGATGCATCAGGAAGACCCATTATTCCCCCAGCATTTCCAAAATGGAAAAGGCTGCCTTCTCACGAGTACGGTGACATAAATTGCAGGCATTTACCCTTTGGAAGTCTTAAATTTGATATTTTATGTACCTTTAGGTAGTGGCAGCCTTGCACAAAGTGTAACCGCTTAGAAAGTGTTCAGCTTGCGCTGTCATCCCAAGTAAGGAAGAACAGGGATCTGATTTAGTTGCATGCCCTTTATTTTATACACTGAAGAGTGACATAATGCAGATCCCGTCAGGAACTTGCGATGCATTTGGGAAGGATAAAGCGAGGAAGAAATGACGGCACTAGCCCAGACAGCTCAGCTGTAAGGTTTAACTGGGCTCAAACATTTATGATTTAATCAAAGATAAACGGTTTATTAAAAAAGGCACAGAGGGATGGAGAGGTTGTGGGGAGAGGGCTGGAGGGGGCTGGGATCCTGCCAAGGTTGTAGTCGGGATTGCTGAATAGGACTCACGGTGCGTTGGGAAGGCACCGCCGACCTGATCTGGCCCACGGTGGAGCGTCTCTGAGCAGGACGGGATGCAGAGATGTGCTCACTGGCACACGGTGTAGTGGGGGCAGAGGGGAGCCCAGCCGTGACTCCAGAGGAGCCAGCCGGGCACGTGGCTGTCGGCAGCACGGAGCATCTCTGGTGCGGTCCAACCAACTTGTGGGTCAGGGAGGGAGAAGCTGCAGTGTGGATGGGAAATCTTCTCATGGATACGTGTCAGAGTCCTAAGTGACTCGCATGTAAACATATCACTTCGTTTTGATGATCTCTTGACCTTCATGAGCTTAATATCCACTCGTAAGGAAGGAGCAGAACAGCTAAAACTGTTGATGCGGTTCCCCAGGTGCGTGGGTCGGAGGGTCTGTCTGTCCTGGGTGGAGGAGGTGGCGGTGTTGGACACTCGCTGTGGCCACGGGCGCGGCGGTGACTTCAGCAGGAATGTACAACTGTTTACAGCGTGCTTTTTTGCCTGAAAACAGGAAAGGTTTGAATTATGAAGATTTAGAACACGCTTCCTTACACGGAGTTGCAAAGGACATTTGTCTCAGCACATTGTAGTGAAATTTTAAAGAGCAGGTTTTGACAGGAGACATTTTGCTGACACAGAATATTTTGTTCACTTCTGACTCTCAAATAAGTGCTACTTCTGTCATAATGATTGATTTATATTCGTTTTAGACCATACATTTTACATCCTCTCCTTTAGTGCTCATGGCTACGCAGCTTCCGAATAGCATGGTTAGAAGAGCTCTGGGCACGGCATCGCATCTCACATTCCACTAATAAAAATAACTGGTGGTAACGGGTTGTATGTATCTTTTGGTACAGAGTACTTAGAATAAAATGCTTATTTATCTTATCTACTGTAAAAAAAAAGAAGTTTAAAATGAAGATTCCTATTAAAAAATTGGTACAGAGTTGTAATTTAAATTATTCCTAATGACAGAGCCTCGAAGGTCTGGTGACTGTTCTCGCAGCTCTTGTTGGACGTGCTGGGAAATGTAGTGCTGAGCATCTACCCTGTCCCGGCTGTGCTGGGAGCTGCTGGCGCTTGGGATGTGCTGGGCTGTTCCCGGGGCTGGATCTGGGAGCCTTGCGCTGCGCTCACATTAACCCAGTCCCATCCTTTCCCATGCCAGCCAAGAGCTTCTGGCACATTTCAACATGGAAATGCTTCAGGAAATAAATTGCCAAAGCCTTTGCTCTAAGTTTTGTGTGCAACTTACTCTCCAGGTAGCGAAATCATTCTCCTTGGGGCAGGACCCTGGTTTGAGTGCAGTGGTTTGAGGCAGAAGAAGCTGGTTTGTGTCCAAGTGTCTCATTGCAGGAAGGGGCTCTGGGTTCCCTCAGCAGCAGCTGCTGCTCTCCAGGTCCAGAGGCTGTTGGCAGCTCAGTGGTGGCTCCAGCTCTGGGTGCTGGTGCCACAGCATCAATTTCTCCAGTAATCCCTGGGAAATGGAACTGCTGCCGCAGGTCTCTGTAGGCATCTGGACAGAGCAGGTCCTGTGCTTGTGTGTGGGTTTCTGGCTTTGCTGTGGCTTTGCGGTCTGGGAAAAAGAGGAGACTCCAGTAATTCAGAAAAAGAACTTGTCCATAGGCACCACTCCCTGTGCGACCACTGAATAATTGAAAAGACTGTTGTTTGAGGCCATGGCTGCTTCAGGGAGAGGCTGCAGAGCAGGGCAGGAGTGAAGCCAGGGTTGATTCCCCGTGTCTGGGTTTTTGCAGACAAGACCGCTCTGGTGTGACTGACCCTGCGTGGCAGTGCCGGGTGCGCCAGCCTTCACACGCCAAGGTCACCCAGCAATGTCGCTGTTTCTGGATGGAGAGGGCTGGTTCGCTGAGCCCTTTGACTGGAAGAGACAGCGCATTGTCCTCTGAGCTGGTGACCAACCAGAAAGGGTCAAATTTGGCTGCCTTTGTCTTTGTTCAAACATAGGTAGATTGAGGTATTTAATTTGTAGAGAACGAAGAAACTAATACTCCAGCAAGGCTTCAGGAAAAAAGGGCTTGCAAGATGTTACAGATTTTGGAAATATTTGACAATGTTAGCAACATCAACTACTGACAAAAGCCCTGCTCTCCAGAAAATCTTTCACAGTTGTGCCAAGAAAAGCAGCTTCGATGGAACATTTTCATAAACTATCATCAGTTATGCAGCAGCAGCTTCACAAATCAGAAATGATATCTTCAGGCACTGCTGTCAAGTGTTATTCAAATAATACCAGCCTCACATTTGAATAACAGCAGACATTTTGAATTAATTAATCAGATGAGATAGTCTAGGCCTTTTCTCATTAGTCTCTGGGTCAGGCATGGGAAGATATATGCGTTGGTGATGATATACTTGTCTTTAATCGTGATTTATGAAGATTTAGGATTGTGTGTGATTTGTCAAAGGTTCTGGGAAAAGGCTGGTGCATATTTCATTACCTAATCGGAGATTGATTTCGCGATGCTGAGATACAGCCCTATTGTTCGGGAGTGTGGGAAGCGCAGGTAGACACGGCGTCCCAGGGTTTTACTGGCTTATCTTTGCGACTGTCAAACAATGCTGTAAACTTTTACTGCCAGCAGTTAACAGTTCCTGCTTTAATTATAGGCAAATTCTTCATTCTGTCCAAAGGGGAAGCTTCAGTGTTTACCGAGTTAAAAAGCATAACAGGCCTTGTAACTAGGACCCAGTGTAAATCGTGGACGAAGTTGGCAAATTTCATGGCTTGGTCATGGTGAAAATATAAAATTTCATGGTTTGTCACAGATTAATAGAAAAATCCTATTAAAACTGTGCAAATAACAGAACAACAAGTTAGGTGGGGATCCTCACGTGGCACCTTCCTGCTTATAGGATTGGTTTTAGATTGAAATCCCTACTAATGACACAAGGCCCTCTGCATGCTCCTCTTTGCTGCATTCTTCTCTATTCAGCTTAATTAGTATTTGTTGTTTGGTTTGGGCTGAATAATTATCGTGCACTTGTTTTGAAGCATAATTTACATAAGCAAGCATGTGGTACATTGCTTCTGTGGTGAGTGGAGCCTCGGAAATGAAATATTTGAATACAAGTGGTGTATTTTTTTAAATCATATAAATCGCTGTATCTAATAATTCAGCACTAATCAGGACTTTCTGTATCGGAACAAGGTCTGGCAGTGCTGCACGTTCCTGCTCTGGAACAGGAGAGCCCCCACCCTGCCCCGTGGGCCACAGGGAAGCGTCTGCTCCAGTGGGAGCAGCGCTGGGTCCTCCCCGCTGCCTCCAGCCAGTGCCCACAGCTTTTAGATCAGCAGGCCAGGAACAAGCCCCAAGTGTCCTGCTGGTTGCTAATCACCTACATCCTCATTTCCAATCAAAATGTTCATTCAGGGCCAGGCTGGATGGGGCTTGGAGCCCCTGGTCCGGTGGGAGGTGTCCCTGCACATGGCAGGGGGGTTGGAGCCGGGTGATCTTTAAGGTCCCTTCCAATCTAAACTATTCTATGATTCTGTGATTCCTTTTCCTGTTCTTGGTACGATTTTGCAGCCCATCTATCATAGCTGTGCAGCTCTGGTGCTGCTCCATGTCCCTCGCTTCACGCAGCCGTCAGACCTCTCACTGAGGCGCTGGTGTTGGCCAGAGGCAGCTGTAAGGGGTGGCTCTAGTATACAGAGTTCATCCGATTTTCTGGTTTATTGCTTGGATTATATCCAGAATTCCAGTCAGTGATACGGGAATTCAGTTGTAGGCCAAGGTCCTCCACACATACTGAGCTCTTCCACTCCATCTTCTTCTAGAGGGAGCAGTTTGTTGCTGAAGTGGCCAATTTAAGAAAAAAATTACTATTCTTCTGCCTTGGAGTAATAATAAAAAAGAATCAAAGCCACAGAAGAAGGACTTTTAAGACCTACATCAAAATAGTCATACTAATCACAGTCAGTAAAAGCTTTGTATCTTAAATAGTCTAGAATTTCATGTATGAAACTTATTTAAACAATGAGTTTGTGCTATTTTCATATGAGAGTTCCCTTCACAAACACAAGGTCTAGAAATGCATTTCTAGGGGCATCGTCTGGTGGTTCAAATGATGGTCCTGAAATCTCGACCATTACAGGAGACAAAACAATGAGTCCTGGCAGAAAGGAAAAATGCCACAACATGAGAAAGAGGTTTATGATTCCCACTAAAGAAAGATACGTTAACGAGAATTGTTTGTACCAAGTTTCACAGTTAACTGCTGTCGGGTCATCTGCGTCAGGAACTTCATCTGCACTCTAACCAACCACCGTACACAGGTAGTAATTGAAAGAACAGCTAATTGCAGTGGAGATGACAATTCTTCTTTTTACCTCATCGCATAAAATATAGAAGGAAAAACCCCTTGATTTGGATTATTGATAAGTGTTTTGCTAATAAGAAATTAAACGTATTGCCCCCTGCTTCCTATGGCTTTGCCTTCCCCTGTGTTGGTTTGCAGCTCTGGGCAGGTTCGGCGTTCAGCCGGCTGCGCCTCTGGAGAAGGACGTTTAACCCTGTTAGTCAGGTCACTCCTTGCTTACTGTGGAGAGGTCAACGAAAAGGAATTGTTTCCTTAAGTCAGCTTTCACAGCTCGCGTTTTAAAAGTAAACAAATCACATCAGCGTCTAACAGGCAGCATTTCGCACGGGCAGCGAGGAGGGAGGGGACCTGGCACGCTGCGTCCAGACCCCAGTGCAGCGCAGGGGCACTTGGGCAGGCCTGAGTTAGGGAATTCCTTGAGTTTTCCAGCATTGCTACACAGTGCAAAGTGTTTTATGTGCAGGAATTGCTAAATACCGAGTGTGTGGTTTGGTGTGGCCTTTGGGAAGATGATAGCTGGTTCCCTACGTGACTTCGCGCTGTTCACGGTACTTTCCCACACTTCAGGGTGCAGAGTGCAGTGCGGTTCCACTACAAACATGTACTTCTGTATATTAAGCATGTGCATTAATATATTATTATTACTTGGACTAATAACAAATAGTAGTCAGTCAGTGCGCTAAAAAAGGACAGAGTTCAATAGTAATTCTCAGACAGCTTAGCAATTACCCAGACAGCTTGCAGTCAGGAAAGCTGCTCAAATCTAGGATTATGAACCACACCGATGGCAGCTCTGCTGGGCGGGGTCTGGGGAGAGCAGGGTATGTGCAGTAATTGCGAGACGTTTCCAGCACTCCTCCTGACCAACTTCTCCGTTACAAGCCAGAATCAGCAACCGTAAAAGAGCCCTCCAGACGCCAGCAGGCTGGGTTCCAGGGCCAGTCAGAATTATATTTAAGTGTTTATTTTCTATATCAGAAAGACGTCTGTGCTTGCAAGCCTCTGGGAGACTTTTCATCCTTCCTCCTTAATGACATAAATCCTAAATTCCTTTCATTTCTGTAACAACAGTCAGCAGCAAACAACACAGATTTTGTGGCTTTGTTTCTAGAACCAGTGCGTCCCCTTCCTTTACGAGGGAAGGTACCTTCTTTCTTCATTGTTTGGATGGTTTCATCAATTCCCATTGGTGTTGTTCTGCTCTGCGGAGGACCTGTGGGTGAGATCCACCCCGTGCCAGCGGAAGGCCCAGGGAGCTCCTAAGTCCCATCTAAGCCTCAAGACGTAATCTCAGAACTTCTTTAGGTTGGGTCAGCGAGACTGGCATTAGCCGTGAGGCACACTCTGAGCTGCAGCGGGATGCAGGGGACCCAAGGGCTTGGGGCTGTCTGCCACTCGTGTTCCGCGGCACCAGCCCAGGAGACGGGGACTTCAGATACGAACTTTGGTTTTGAACTACTTGGATGAAAAAGGTGTGTTGGTAGGGTTTGAGCCTTGTTTTAGGGCAATAAGTGATGTTTTTATGGGGCGTGTTAAATTCCATACCTCCAGCGAGCGTTAAAGCCACCCCGCCACTCGGCACCGGAGGGGAGGGCAAGCTCAGAAGCAGGAGAGGCAGCTGTGAAGAGATTTCCACCTCAGCAGCCTCTCATGCCAATAGGATTGTGGTGTGGGACCATAACAAGGCTTTGGGGGCTGAAGTTAATAAATAACCACTGCATTCCCCTTGCCGTTTTATTCTTTGTGCCTGGCCCCAGTGCCTTCTAAGCCCGAGCAATTATCAGTCCCTGGGCTGGTATATCTGACATAAACCCATATATTCTTCAAGCAAGAAGCCTTCACCACAAATTTTGCCTCAAAAAGACCTTTCTTCTCAGTTTGCTTGGGATGAATTCTTCATCTTCATTCTTAGCCATGAAGTGATGTGGACTCAGCAGAGAAGGAAGAAAGGGGATAGATGGCCTGATATGTCCTAAGGCTTCTTCTCTTCCATGAAGGGAGGCACCTGATCTACCCCGAGTGCTCCACCTGAAAAGATGCATTTTGGGAAAGCAGTGTTGGCCGAGGGATCTGTCCTTTCCCAGCCTGTATCCCCACCTGTGCCCGAGCACAACTGTGTGTTTGCTCCCTGCAGGGCAGCTCTTACAGAGCTGGAGATTGAGTGGGAAGGGAGCAGGTTCTGGTCGTGGTGTGGTTGGTAGTTGGATTTCCAGTTGCTTTAGTACACAGACATTATTTCCGTTATCCATTACAGCGACAGAATATCATCTCCAGAGGGAGAGCAGAACGACGTTTTAGTGCCGTGGCCACATACTATGCCTAACGCCGCAGAATTGATTAGTGCAGCAGTGACATTTTGTTATCCTGAGAGACAGAAGCTGGAAGTGTTCTTGCAAGTGCAACCTCCAACACCAGGCGGGTGACACGGGTGGGGGCACCTCTGCCCTCTGCAGACTCCCAGCTGCAAGGGGCCCTGCCTGCTGCCGGTGTGGGTAGGAGAATTCGTCAGCAGCCGCATTGGCTCATCCTCTTCTGGTCTGTGTGCAAGCAGAGCATCTCCCTGGGCAGGCTTCACTGTCCTTTCCAGGTCCCTGCCATGTGCACACTTGTGATGCAAGGAGAGGGGCTGGCAGGGTCCAGCACAGAGTAGCACAGCCTTTGCCTCCTTGCTCTCTGCCCCTCCACAGCAGCAGGTTTGTTCCTCATTTTGTTGGTGTGTAATGAGCAGCCAACAGCGTCGGTCTGTCCCTGCAGACTGCGTGGGAGGGGGACGGTGAGGGGCCGGGAGCCCTCTCCTCTCCCTTAGTGCTGCTCCAGCACCCTGATGCTTCAGCTTCCATTTGCCAGCAGAAAAAGAGGAGGGCTCTGGTTGTTCTTGGAACAGGCAACATGTAGTTTTTGTAGGATAATGGTGAGGCACTTGCAAAATATTAAAAAATTAATATAGTTCTATTGCTGCTGGAATTGGAGTCTGATTAGGATTGTTACAGTACTGTAGTTTTAGCTTTTAATTACTTACTACATTGCACAGTATCTAACGGTGCTAATAGAGAACAGAACTGTCATAGCTTTTGTTTTAAAGTGCAGTTCTGTGTGGTGCTTAATTGTGTAACAGTGTTGTTCAATTACATCTGAAAGTGTTTAATAAAGTATGGCACAGAAAAGCAAATCGGAGTGGCATGTGTTAATTGGTGTCCGCGTCATTGACTCCATTTGGTTGTGGTGATCACTGGGATATGAGGATCGAATGGCAGCCTGCCCAAATGGAGCCTTCAGACCCAACTCTCCTATTTGTACCACTTACACACGCCTGCGGTCTCCCACGCTTGCGCAGGTTTTTCACACCACGCACACACAAAGTGCTGTTCAGGAGCTGTTAGCAGCACTTCGGTGCTGGTGGCTGCATCCCTGGCTCTGCTCTCTGCCAAAGCTGCTGTTTTCCTCTCTTGGCTTGTGGGAGGAGAGGGCTGTGGGTTTCCCCATCCTGGCTGCAGAGCCAGCCTCACTGGGACCTGAACCCCGTGGGCAGCCCCGGTGGCCCCAGCGCAGCCCTGGGCAGGGGATGGCAGGTGGGGATGGGTCAGGCTCCCCAGCTGGCCGAGCACGGCTCTCCAGAGCCTCTGGGGCCACAGGGATCCACTTAGAGGTGGTGGACAAAGAGCCAGGTGGTTGGCTCCACTGCCCCAGTCCTGGGCCTGCTGAGCTGTGCTGGAGCACTGAGGAGGAGAAGCAGGGCTCTGTGGTACCGAGGATGCTCCCGAGCTGGGCTGCCGCAGGAGCGGGTGCTTCACTGTGCGCAGCCAGTTCGTGGATGCACACAGAGTGGCACGTTGTTAATTCCCGAGAAGGTGTATTTTTCATTTCGATATTATACATTTTACATTGTTTCATTTAAATATTCTCTGGAAGTGTTTCTTCTGGAGTAAACATTTCAGCACATCAGGTTTGTTCCGTAAGGGCTGATTTTCAAATTACAGTGTTCTTTCCTGTGAGTGCTGTGCTGTTGTGGGGGATCAGATTGCCTTGGTTATTTTTTCCTTCAGTATAAACACAGAATAATAGCGATCTCTGTATTGTATCGTATTGCTGAATGAAAACATAACCACAAACAGGTTTTCACACGGCGTTACGGCAGCGCAGGGGCTCTTTGCGTACCAGCCATCCTCTGGAGGTGGCGTTGGGACCGTGCGGCACGGTCGTTTGGCCGGAGTCCCCGTGCCTCTGTTCTGATGGTCTCTTCTCAGCTTATGGCCCCACAGCTCCTGCATTCGCTTGCATGTGGTCCTGGAAGCCACCTTAGCATGCAGGCCATGTGCCCTTAATTTTCATTATGAATGAAGAGTAAAATGTGAAGGTTATTGCCTGGCAGTACAAATGCGCTGTGTTTTTTTTATTTAGGAGCTCTATTAGAAGTGTCAGGAGTCCCATAACAAAGCAGGGCAAATATCCGCAGAGACACCTTGTTGAGAGAGGCAACTTGGCTTCTAAAAGGTTTGAATATGAATGTGGTTGTTTCTAATCACGCAGTCCTTGAGAAGAATTCCCACTATTACTCACCTCGCTCTTTTCCTCCTTCTTTTGCTTGCAATCAGCCTCTTTTCCTCCTCAGGAAACGCTTCCTGTGCCAGCCCGCGGGGTGGGAGAGGGCACAGCCGGTGGGACAGTGCGGACAGTGGGGCCAGGGAGAACCCCACATCAAAGTGTCCCAACATCCAGAGGAGTCGCTCAGGATCCAGACTGGATGCGGGCAGACAGCCCCCTTGGTCTTGAAGCGAGAGGCTGTGCGCTTCACACTCCCTGGGAAAGCAGTCAATTTGGGCTTTTTTGAGGCCAGTTTGGGTTTTTGAGGCCACTTCGGGTTTTTTTTGAGGCTATTCCAAGGCTGCAGCTGCCTTCTCCAAACTCAGCCTTTCAGTGTGTGTCAGGAACAGGGACGTGTTTTGCTCCTTGGATAAATGCATCCACACAGGTGGGATTTGCCATTGAGCAGGGACCCACTGAGGATTGCCTGGCACGGTGCCCCTGTCCCAGGCAGGGATGCTGCCACCAAGAGGGAGGCGTTTGGGTTTGAACCGAATGGCGGATGAAGAACAAAGTCTGAAGTACTTTCCCTTTCCTGGAATCCATGTATTTGTCCTGGTGCAGCTGTGGGGACTCGGTGCCAGTGGTTCCACTCTCCGTTCAGGACTGGATGAGGATGGGGCCAACCCCGGGGTATCCCAGTGCTGGCGGTCGGTGGTGTTGGAGGAGCTTGTGTTCCAGTGCCATCCATGGCTCCCAGTCAGCAATGTGACTACCACCATACTGGCGTGGCCGGGGTGCTGGCAGGGAGGGCAGGGTCCCCTCAGAGAGGGACGAAGCGTCTCAGCGAGCTGCCCTGCTGCTCCCCGCAGCACCTGTCCTGCCAGACCCTGTGGGGCGCAGGGCTGGCTCCTGGCCCCGGCCGTGCTCTCAGGGCACCTTTCAGCTCCAGCAGCTTCTCTGCACTTACAAAATCTTCTTCTTTTTAATTTTTTTAATAAATTGTCAGTGTTTTTTCCCTCCACGAACCTGTAGCATCTGGCAGCAGGAAAGTACAGTAGGACTGGCTGGCACTGTGGTGCAGAGCCTCGAAGAATTCCGTATTGTGACAACACATCAAAATAAATTGCTGTCAACAGACCAAAACACCAAGTGCTGTGATTCTGTCTGACGTGTGAAGACTCAGACAGGCTGTCTTGACAAGTTGTGGTGGAGCACCTGCAATTGGCAGAAGACAGTGATATAAATCTGATTTGCCTGATATGCAGCACCTAGATATCGTTAATGTTGGTGACAATAACTCTGCATAACATTCCCGAGACACAGATCTGATTTTTTGTCTATTACTTGTGTTGTTTTTTGTCACTCTCTGATACCAGCTCTGCTTCCCTGCCCTGCTCAGGATCTGCCTTGGAATTGCTGTGAACAATAAACCGTATTAAAAAAAAGATAATGGCAAATTAAGGTTTAATTCAACCTCTTCTTGAGTGTAAAAGAGACAGTCGTCTTCCTGACTGCTCAAGGCAAAAGATATGCCATGAAATTTTATTTTACACTAATCATAAAAATAATCATGGTGGAAGTTGCTTTAATTTCCTAACTCACAGCCCAAACATTCAAAATAGCAGGTTAAAAGCCAGGAGTTGCCGTAAATCATTCCTGAAATGTATGTGGCTTTAAACTTCTGGTGGAGGCAAAGGATCGTTGAATAGGTGGTTAATTTTTACCTTTCATTATCAATAAATGGTGATTCTTTACAGTAGCAGCATATATCACTGCTCCTTTATGAATGTGTGAAATGCTTCTTGGCTGTGGAGTTTAATTACAGGGAGTTAACGGGGGCTTCCCTGTCTCGGCCCTTCTCTCCCGACACTGATGGGTTGTGTTCCACCCGGACACTGGCTGGTACTGGAAAACAGCAATGCAAATGACTCTGAGTTTCTGCCCCTGTTGCATACTTAAAAGTCTTGAGATTTGAAACGTTTGTGCATGTGGCAATTGCGGGTGATTTGGGGAGTCATCGGCTTCGGCTGGTGGCACATGAACTGAAGGTGACCCTGTGTGCTGAGGCTCTTTGGCACTGGGGCCGGAGCCTCCCTGTAGTGTGGATGTGCGGGTGGCTGGTGCCCACGGCTGATGCTGCACAGGGAACGTGTGTCCCACCTTGGCTGAGTGTGTGTCCCACCTTGGCTGAGTGTGTGTCCCACCTTGGCTGAGAGCGTGTCCCACCTCGGGTGAGGCTGTTTCCTACCTCAGCTGAGCACATGTCCCACCTTGGCCAGGTGTCTGTCCCACCTTGGCTGCCGTGAGGACGATCGCGGAGCTGGGGAGGAGACGGTCGCTCTCTCCAGCCCGTGGGTGCTGCTCTCCCAGGCTGGACTCAGGTAGGAGAGGCACCCTGGGTATGTTTGTGTGGCCGACGCGTGCGCANTGTGGCAATTGCGGGTGATTTGGGGAGTCATCGGCTTCGGCCGGTGGCACATGAGCTGAAGGTGACCCTGTGTGCTGAGGCTCTTTGGCACTGGGGCCGGAGCCTCCCTGTAGTGTGGATGTGCGGGTGGCTGGTGCCCACGGCTGATGCTGCACAGGGAATGTGTGTCCCACCTTGGCTGAGTGTGTGTCCCACCTTGGCTGAGTGTGTGTCCCACCTCGGACGAGGGTGTTTCCTACCTCAGCTGAGTGCATGTCCCACCTTGGCCAGGTGTCTGTCCCACCTTGGCTGCCATGAGGACGATCACAGAGCTGAGGAGGAGACGGTCGCCCTCTCCAGCCGTGGGTGCTGCTCAACCGGGCTGGAGTCAGGCAGGAGAGGCACCCTGGGTACGTTTGTGTGGCCGACGCGTGCGCAGCCTGTGCAGCAGCACCGCTTCCAAGGGTTTTTTATATATTTTTGCAAGATGTTGCAAAACTCCTCTGGCATCGAACTTCCACAATGTCAGTGTCCAGTCCAAGGGGCTGTAGGACTAAAGACGAGGTTTTTGAAATTACCATTCATTCTTGTCTGTATTGTTATTTTATCCCTTAAAGGCTGCTAATGAGAAATAGAGCCTCATTATGATTTTAAGGATGAGAGAGGAAGGCTTTTAATTAATGATATGTAAATGGTCTTGAATTGATTATGTTAGAATATCAAGAGAGATGGGTAGAAGCTGTGGTGTAATATATTTTAATTAAGAATTAATTAAAAATGATGGCAATTTCATAAAGCCTCACAGAAAATAGTGGAATTTACTTTCTGTCAGGAGTAAATTAGTCAGTGATTAAATAAAGGGCCTGCATTAATAGTGGAGTTATTTTTAAACTGTGCTATGAAGAATTGTGTAATTTTCCCTAAATAAGTAAAATAAAAATGTAATGTTTGCAAACAAGTTTTGGAAATGACGGCAGAACACAAACTTAGTTTTGTGCCCTCCTTGTGCCGTGACACTTGGGAAAAGCGGCTTTAAGCAGGTGATGTGGCGGGTGCTGAGGTCGTGGCTGGCGGAGCCCGACTGCGGTGCAGCTGTGGGTGTGAGCCCAGCTCCAGCAGCCACGGGTGCCCCTGGGTCCTGGCTTTGCCAGAGCCTCCCGACATCCCCGTGATGGAGTGTCTTGTGCCGCACGAGCACATCCACGTCTGTATATAAATAGAGGGATTGGTGGCCGTGCTGTGTGTGCGGCACGCAGGAGATGCCCATGGCTGGGGAGTAGGACTGGGTGGTCATGAAGGGCCCTTCCAACCCAACCCATTCCACGGCTCCGTGATTCCATGCGATGATTCCTCTTGTTCCTGCTTCCACCATCACTGTGCCCCATAGGTAGACCCATCCCTGCTGCCCTGGTGCCACTCGTGGTTCGGAGCAGCCCCCTTGCCTGCCTAGCGACGCGAACTCCATGGCTGCTGCTGGGACTGAGCTCCTCTTCAGGTGCCTGTAGGGAACAGCAGCTTCACTTTTGTGCCGCGAGTGGCAGCACCCAACCATGGGGTCTCCATCGCCATGGGGAGACCCTGCTGACGGCGGGGTGGCAGCTCCATGGAGCCTGAAGGAAGGTGTTGCTGCAGCAGGACCGTCCTGTGCGCTCACTGCGCTCTGAGGGGCACGTCCTGGGGGCACGGTTGCTGCAGCTCTGGGACCTGCCTGGGGGATGACCCGGGCTGCTATCAAGCAACCAGCCTTCTGGATTTCCCTGGGTCACAAAAGGCTGTGGCTGGGGCAGTGGCTCCCGTGCTGCTGTGGACGTGCACACTCTGCTGTAAACGGGCTTTGCGCTTGTTCCGGCTGCTGTTCAATAAAGAGTTGCATTACCATAGCAACTGCTCCATCGCACGGCGTACGCTCACGCTGTCTCCCAGATAAAGACCACATTTTAAAGCAGCACATTCTTAATGCCAGTGCCCTAAAATGCAATTTTTGATGATTATTATTATTTTTCCGGGAGAATATTCGTGACGAGTGACCGAGCCTCCTTAGTGTCTCTTAACTCCTTTTACGGCTAGTTTGCTGGCAGAGGACTGTGCCTACGGTAATTTCTGTTTCATTTGTAGGTTTTCACATACGGATCGCGAGATATTTGTTAGTTCAAGTCACAGCGTGGGGCCGTGTGTCCGTGGGGTGCAGGCACTTTAGTGGCATTTAGCAGAGATTCTCTCCGAGTGCAGTTTCCAGAGTGGTGGGAGCGGTGCCCGGTGCGTGAACCTGGCTGTGTTCCTCTCCCGCGCCGCAGGAGAGCCGTCCTCGTGCTGCTGGCACAGCGGTGGCTCCGGTGGAGAGCGACCTTGTCGCCACTTCTCCACTACTGGCCCGTGAGATGAGGAGTTGGCAGTTGGTCCCACAGCGCCACGTGTGGCTCTGTCTCGGTGCCAGCTGGTGGAGCCCCTGGTGCCACAGGAGCGACGCGGCAGTAGGACGGCTGCTGGTGGTGGGGTTGCTGCTGCCCCACTTCAGTCCTGAGCGTCAGGACCCGTGTGAGCCACAGTGAGTGTACGGAACACAGCGTGCACCCTGCCCCTGCCGCTGTGGGAGGCTCCGCTCTGCCCTTTCTCACTGCTGGGGGGATTCTTTTCAGAGATATTTGGGGAGAGTTTTTCACCACCCGCTGCCCAGGCTTGGGAGAGAGGATCCCGAACGCTGTGAGATGTGGTTAAATAGAGGAAAAGCCCATCGCAGCATCAAGGTGTGTTCCCGGCCAAGCACTCAGCTCCCTGCACGATGCTGTCTAATTGTTTCTTGAATGATCTCAGCCTTTCTGCCTGGCCGAGCCTGCCAGGCCATTCCACACTGAGGATTCTCTGTGAAAAAGAGCTCCCAGCTCAGCCTCCGAATGTGTTTCCTCCTCACATTTCCATCCTGTCTGGTTGAAGCCCAGGTCTCAGCTCGTTTGGTGTTTTACCTACAATGAACTGCATATGGATGTTTTCTGAACGTGTTGCTGATTTGTAGCCTGGTTTGAAATGGCTGTGATCACAGAATCACAGAATCACAGAATCACCAGGTTGGAAGAGACCCACTGGATCATCAAGTCCAACCATTCCTATCAAACACTAAACCATGTCCCTCAGGACCCCGTCCACCTGTAACTTAAACACCTCCAGGGAAGGCGAATCAGCCACCTCCCTGGGCAGCATATTCCAGTGCCTAATGACCCTTTCCGTAAAAAACTTCTTCCTAATCTCTAACCTAAACCTCCCCTGGCGCAGCTTGAGGCCATTCCCCCTTGTCCTGTCCCCTGACACCTGGAAGAAGAGGCCAGCTCCCTCCTCTCTACAACCTCCCTTCAGGTATTTGTATGAAACGTGGGTGTTTCCATAGCCAAAATGTGTGTGCTGGGGGAGGCTCGGTGCCCTGCAGCCAGCTCCTGCGAGGCTGTAGCAGTGGTAGCAGGTAGGAGCAGCTATTCCCATTGTCTGGTAGCACAGGTATCACTGGCAATCCTGACTCTGTTCCCTCTGCTTATTAACTTAGCAGACCAGTCCTAGTGCATGAGCGCATCAAGATAGATGAGGGGAGGGGGAATTTTTTTTGGTGCAAAGGGCTTGGATTGGCTGGTGTGTGCAGAGCTGGGGCTGTTCCTGGGGCTGGGATAGCGACTTGGAAAATCCCTGGTAACTTCAGCGGATGTCAAACCAGAACCTGTCTCCTTAGGAAACCATACACGTGTAATCCCCGTTGTGTGTCTCACCCTAATCCTCCTCGTCGTCTCATGAAGGCAGGGAAGGGCCCAGAACAGCAGCAGCGCACCTAGAACTGTGGGAATTTTCTGTAGGATGTTGTAGTTGGTGATACGGGTGGGAGCTGCTGGGCCCCTGTGCCCCGCGACTCCCTGCCCTGTGTGGCGTGTGATGTCCTGAGGAGAGAGCCTGGTTGCAAACCATCCCTTGTGCTCAACTACAAAGCCTGGAAGAATTAACATTCCTTGCAATTATCCAGCCATCTTAATTACTTGCCCAATATTCTGTCTCAGCATTAGCTGCCCAAATCATGTTGGGATTATCCAGACGCAACTTCTGACCCATTTGTTAGCAAGGAAATGGAAAATGAAGGAGAAAATCAGAGTAGAAATTACTGTGGTGCTTTAAGTAGTGTTCAAGATGAGCCTAGAAGCATTGATAAATCCTTATGTTACGCGACCCAGCAAGGGGAGGGGCTGGGGAAGGCGGTGACACGCTGGCAGAGCTGGCACCCTCTCTGTCCGTCCCCGCCGTGCAGCTGGGTGGCCGGGCACAGTGTCCCTCCCGGGGCACAGGTCACTCAGCTGTGGTGGCTCCGCACAGACACGGCTGGCTTGGGCACTGGGGAGAGGAGCCCCAGCGGGGAGCGAGGCCTCGGATGGTGTCTCACCAGCCAGGTGCCAGAGGGAGGCAGAGGTTGGCTCTCTGCCTCGCTTCTTTCTGCAGCTGGGAGTCTTCCCTGGAGCTTTGCTGCTTCGTGAGGTTTGGCATGGGCGACGCTGAAGGCATCTGCTGCTCCGATCGGCACCGCTGGTGGAGGTGCCAGGGGCCAGCAGTTGGCAAGGCCTGCACACTCACTGGCACATGTGCACACACGAGTGCACACATGCAGTAACGCACAAACATGCGCGTATGTGTGTGCTGGGAGCAGACCTGGCTCTGGCAGCAGCTCTCTGGGCTTGGCCCATTGTGCCCCAGTGAGGCTCCAGCGCCCTGGGCTTGTGGGAGCAGGGCTGGGGGCCAGCGGTACCATCATGTTCACCATCCCCTGCCGTCAGCACACACCCGAGCCTCCGAAGCAGCAGCCAGGCTGTTCACACCAGGATGCTCTTGCCCATTAACATGCCCTGTGTGAGGTATCTGATCTCGGTCCCATTTGGGCTTGCTGACTGCAGGAAAAGGCCATTTGTTATCAGTTTCTGCATTAGTGAAGCAAAAGGTCCTTTGGTTCCTGTCCACTGTCTCCATATGCAGAGTGTGTCGTTGGAAGAAGCTCTGGGGTCAGTCAGAATGCCCCTGGAACTTTCTCTCCCAGCTAGAACAGTCTCTATCCCTGCAGTTGCTGGGGACGGAGGAGAGCCCAGCCCTGGTGCGGGTGGTTTATCTTGTGCCACAAACGGCTGGTGAAGGTTTGCCGTACCAGAAGCCCTGTAAGCAGAAAGGGAGCGGTGGTTTATGGCTCCAGTGCTGTCTGGCACCGTTCATTAGCGTATCCTGGGCTGGTAATAAAATTTTACAGGTTGATCATTTAAATGCAGGTTAGAGAGGCCGTGGTTGCAGCACCACGTTTCCTGGTGGAGGAGGACAGAGACAGATGGGTAGTTTGAAAAGGTTCCCTTCAGACCAAACACCGATGTGGGAGCTGGGCTACAGACCCCTCTGCTGCCACAAGGGCAACTTTATCCAGGTTAAACGTGGCTCCTTGGCGCAGAACCCGCACTCTGCCTTCTTACTCCTCTGGCTGTGCCTTCCAGTGGGCTGACAACACAAATCGTGCATTGAGCGGGGCTGTCGCTGCATGATTCAATTGCTTTTCCAGTACACATTTTAATTTATATTTTTATAAAATATTTTTTATTTACAATTATTTTGTAATTTTTCAGTGCACGTTGTTGTTGTCCTTTAAAATCCCCCTGTTAGTGGCTGGGGAGCAGCAAGTGTGGGCAGGTGGTGCGGGACGGCGCAGGCTTGGTGACATTCCCGTTTCACAGGGCGTTTCACACCATGTCTGCTGGTCACCCAGCCCTTGGCACTGAGGACACAAACCATGGCTGGAAACGTGGGGCTTTCAGCAAGGTGCTTCTAGTGGATTTTGCAATCGGGTGCAGCCCTCTTGAACGCGGCCTCCCCAGGGGGTTTGCTCCAGTGTCAAAGGGAATCCACTGCCTGTTTGGGACCTTCCTGCCTGTGGCAGGGGGATGGAACTGGATGATCTTCGAGGTCCCTTCCAACCCAAACCATTCTGTGATTCTATGGAAATGCAGTATTTGTTGCACCTATTCAACATTTGCTTTAGCAATTACGGGATATCTAATTAAATGTTTGGCACGTGCAATGTGCAGGTTTTGGTGTAGCGATATAGAAAATGTGAAACATTAATATAAGGTTAATTTTGACTGGTTCAACAGCTTGCTTTTAAGTTTCCCATTGACAGCCAAACTGCAGGGTTTAATGCTAAGCTTCACATTGCAGCTTATCTCCCCTTAATTAAAATTAAAATGTGAGCAACAACACGCAGATATTTCGTAGGCATCCTGGAAGAGGAGAAGCAGAAGCTCGAGTGATGGTTGTTTAATAAGATTATAATTGGAGAGTTAAAGCCTTGTGATCTGTTTGAAGACTGGTTTGGTGCTGGTGCGGCTCTGTGGCAGGCAGGCCCCAGGTGCCTGGCCAAGCATCCCTTGCTGACATCTGGAACCAGTTGCAATACATCACTGTCAAAACTGCTTTCTATACGTATCTGCATTTACACATTAGTTACCCACGCAGCACTCATCAAAAAAGCTGAACAATCTTGACACGGTGTCCCTGGTGGAACGGCAAAGGTGAACCGAAGTTGGGAGGCAGTGTCTCGCGTCACTGTCTGCTGAGCTTTTACAACAGGAAGCCTGATTAAAACTGAAAGGAAAAATTTATCGTCGGCTTCTGCTTTGTATCATTTTTTTTTGCCTACAAAAAGAGTATTTTGTTTCGTACGCAGCATTTTATAATGGGAGCTGTAGATGCTGTTCGTCTCCGTCGTTTGCCTGTGATACAGAGCAGGGCTCCGCTGGACCAGTCACTGCTGAAAGGGTCTGAGAGTCTTATTATCCACATAATTTCCTCTTCCTTGCTCAGTTCTTGCTTTGAATTATAGAACCCATCTATAGTTCATGCAGGGTTGTTTCACAGAGACCGATGTAATGTGGGCTGAGCTAGCCTGGGTGAGACGTGAATGCTGCTGCCTGGCTGCCAGGGAACGAGCGGCACTGGCGTCTTGGGCTGAGGAGCGGGAGAGAAGATGGCTGAGAATCTCCTTGGGAGCGCAGGGATTAGGATTTAATTAGGTCTTAAAAGTAAAAATGTTGAAGAGCCAGAATGAGCAAAGAGCGGAGCTCACCAGATGTGTCCTTTAGGATAGAAACTGCTTTCTTGGAAGCAGGAGATTTTGCTCGTGGTGCACGGTTCAGAGGGAGGCGACGCAGAGAGCTGTATTTATTTTTTCAATTAAAAATGACTCTGCCAATGTGTGCACTTGCAATAAAAGCTCTCGCTGTGTCTGCCTGCATTGTGGGCCTGCCCACCGCTCTGGTGAGAGCGAGACCNAGCCCCTATTTCCACAGCAAGAGCCTTTGAGGGTGGCGAGGCCCTGGCCTGGGTTGCCCAGAGCAGTGGTGGCTGCCCTGTCCCTGGAGGGGTTCAAGGCCAGGCTGGATGGGGCTGGGAGGCCCTGATCCAGTGGGATCCCTTCTAACCCAAACTATTCTGTGATTCCATGATTCATGGTGAAATTTTCCTCCTTGCCAGGATCCTTTGCTCTGGCTGGTTGTAGTGGCTCCCGTGATGCTCACCTGGTGGGTGGGTTTTTTGTTTTACGCTGGATGTCTCTGGCCACCACTTGGTGCGGTGTCAGCCGTGTTGACGGGCAGCGCAACCCGAACAGTCAAACCTGCAGAACTCTTCTGCCTCCTTTTCCGTAGCGTTTCACGTGCAATTCTCTGTTGCCTCTAATTCCACACCAGCACCCCTGGCACTAAGGAAATACTCCTTTAAAATGTGTTTGATTCATCCTCCCTCCTCTTGTCAGGCTGCTGCATCCCTGTGTCTGCTGCGAAGGGCTCGGGGGTGCCTCCATCGCCCCAGGAAGTAAATGGGGCGTGGAGTTATTTAGTTTAGTTCCTTTCTCTGGGACAAGAGGAAAGGGATTCTGGAATATGAGAAGCACAACTCATTTTTCACAGTTGCCTCTGCCGTGGCATTGATGCCGTGCTATGCTTCATGACTTGCTGTTTTCATTAGACGTGTCTGGGAACTCTGGAAATGGCGATAAAGTGCTTCTCTAACTCAATGTTTACTTCAGTAAGTGGACAAACAAGAAATATTGTGAAGTTTTGGAGATGGAGGTGCTTTGTCTTTGGAAATCTCCCTTCTTTGGCTCTTTGTAGCACTTCTGAGGGTCGTGTTTGGCAACGTATTTGTAACCTCTGCATGGAGAAGGCCAACTGGACCTGTGCAGGACATAGTCCTGTCTGTGAGGAAAGCCACAAAAAACATTGAATGAAACGTGTGTGTGGGCTCCACATGGTCCTGAGCGCTGGGGAGCAGGCACCAGCAAGGGCTGGTGTGTAAGTGACATTCCATGGTCACTGATGGTCTTGCAAAGCCGGAGGTAAAGGCAATACTTGCTGTGATTATAAGAAAACAAAAATAATTCAGACCCTTAGATTTACTTCTTCTTCAGCTGCTTGTCTCTGCTTTTCACTCTGGTAGCACCAGCTTTACTGAAAAGCAAACAAAATTGGTGCCCAATGAGCCTAAACTGAAATCCCAAAGAATAGCACCGAGGCCATTAGGGTTCCTCTGGGTTAGATGTTGAGGGTGGGCACTGAGTTTGCAGAGTCAGTGCAAAATGTGAGTGATGCATGAAATGGAAATTTCCTGCCTGGTGTTTGGAGTAACCACAGACAGAGCTGGGCTGTTTGCTGCCTGTGCAGCTCGCACCCAGCCGGAGGAGCCAGCTGAGCTCCAGCAGCCACCAGCAGGAACGGTCCCTTTGTTAAAAAGTTCTGTTTTCTGTCTCCCTTGATACCTTTGGGTAGGTCAGTGACTTGAGTGAGTGGATTTCCATATCCATGTGGATTCTCCACAGAAGGGTGGCCGGGGAGGTGGCACTGGGGTGACACTGCCCATGTTCCCCCACAGCACTGGGATGTCTGGCAGCAGCCAAGGAGACCTCAGCCCACGAGAAACGCACAACAGGCTCAGTTCTGGTATGCCCCACGCTCCCATGGGCAGTGTCACCACCTGGAATCACAGACAACACTTGTCCTTAGACGCAAGCCTTCTCCATCTGTCAAGGAGAAACAAAAAGCTTTCAGGAATCTGCTTTTATTTGGGAATTCTGAATGAAATCTGTTTCTCAGCTAAAAATCCATGCTTACTCATTATTGCCACAAACAGGGTTAAAAAATCAATCCAAACCAGATGGATCTCCTGGAGGAGGTGGAGAGCTGGCCTGGTCCAGTGCTGTCTCCGATGGTGACGAGCAGCAGATGGTTAAGGAAGCAGCTAACAGGGCAGGCATGAAGGGAAGACCTCTCTGAAATGGGGTCCCAGCACCCTGAGCGGAGGAGCAGGGGTTCATGGAACAGGCAGTGATGTCTGCAGGGTCATAGGGAGCTGGGCAGCCTCTGATGGGCCTTTCTGCTGGTGCCCGCACCCCAACATGCTCCTCACCAGCAGAGCAGTCTCCGCTGGACCAGCATCTGCCTCCTCCCATGGCCACAAGAGCTTCTGCTCCTTCCTGTGTGACAGCCAGTTATGTTGGGGATCACACTGCGACCTTCTCCTGCTGTGCCAGCGAGTTGCTGGGCACCTTCCTCGCCAGGTCTGCCCACGGAGCCGAGCAAGCTTCCCGGGACGGACGCCCACACGGTCCTGGCCCCCGTCGCATCTCAGCGGGAGGCTGGGAGAGGCTCTGCCAGCTGAACCCACCACCATGCTCGGCCACAACACTGAGTTTTATTATGAATTAAGAGTAAAACTCCTTCTCTGCCACAGAAAAAAACTGCCTCCATTTTTCAGAGTGCCTCTGTTTATATAGTTTATGGGAGAAGAGGGCTCTTAATATTTCAGTGTCATGACCATAAAATGAAAAGGTTACTGCTTGCTACAAAGCCTTGCTTGGATCCAGCACCAATTAATTTTCAATCTGAAATATATGTCTGCTGGCCGTCTCACAACAGCCGTGAGCGGGAGGCTCCTCCTTAACACATTGGAGCCACAAACCTGGTTAAAGGATTAGCCAGCTTTTTCCATGCTGTTGTGTTTGCCCCCATTGGGGATTCCCATTATCCTTGATGGACTGTTAGCCCTGACAGTGGGATCGGATGGTTTTATATTTCCCACTCCCCTGTGCTGTGTCCACACGTGAGGCCCCTCAGACTCATCTTTCACCCTCATGGTAGGTGTGAGGGCAGCGTACGCTGAAGGTGAGTGTCACTGCCCAGAGCTGCTCCTGCAAAATTATCTGCTCGAGGGTTTTGTTGTCTCTGACGCTCCATGCTTTGACCGTAGCACAGCCCTTCCCCACCGACGAGGGGCAGTTTAGGGACTGAAGTTGTACCCGAGCATTGCAAGCGCGCGCTGACTTTCTGGAGGGTGGATGAGCTTCTCTTTATCTTTATTTATTAATAAAAGACGGAATGCCTTGGGAAACAAAAGGTTTTAATGGCTGGTGCTTGGTATCCTTGACAACACTCCCCAAAGAATATTACATTAGGGCACCAGAGAACTTTTAAAAATAAGTAATGGAATTCCGTCTCTGTTATGCTTTTAGTAGTCATTTCGGCCATGGTGCAGCGAGGTCATAAGCTGAGCTCAGTGAAGGGAGCCAGAACACGAAATGATGCTGAGAGAACGTCTGGGAGATGAGAGGTACAGAATTACAAGCGAAAGTGCAGGCCTGCTGAGGCAATTACAGCTTAATGGGGTCATTTGGAAGGCAATTGCCAGGGGTTAATGTAGTATGGAGAGATGAGGTGAGATTGAAGTGAAATTTGGGGCTGGAAATGTGTTAAGATGAAAGATCAGAGTGCAGTGGATTCTGCAGTGCAGGAGGTTTATATCATGCAAAAAATCTGGAAAAATGGAAAAGGAGTAGCCAGATGTTTTGAAATAAATAAATAAAACCTCAAGTAAAAGCTTTAAAAAAGTGAAATAGCTGCAGCAAAAGACTCTGCTCAGACAGGATTGCAGTGTGCAAGCCGGTATTTAATACAGCATAAAAGGGCTTGATTGGAAGCAAAAGTTGTGTTGCCTTTGCCTGTGCGTATGCAGAGACAATGTGGCTCGGTTCCCGTTATCAACACGATATTCTGCCTGATGAAAATATCACCGTGTTCTCAGCTGTTGTGCTTGTTTTGAAAAATCCATTGTTTGGAAACAAAAAGCGAGGAACAGTCCCCTGTACCCGTATTGTGATCTGTTTGCGATGGATTCATCACATTATCTTTTCAGGCATTAAAATAATACTCATAAGATGTCAAAATATTGCCGATCGTAAGCTGGCTTTCGTCGAGAGTGGGTATTTTGGTGCTGAGAAGTATGCTTAAATATTACAGGTGTTTAAATTAAAAATGTCAAACCATGAAGGCATAATGGAAGTAATCATTTTTACACAGTTTTAAGCCGCCGGTGTTGGAGAAAGCTCTACATTCCAGCCTATTGTGAGTGAGTGGAGTTCATAAGCATTCCGAGGACAAAAGAGATCATTATGCTTTGTTACCTCAGCCAGTTCATTACCTTAATTGCCGAGCGTAATCCAGTCTTGGAAGAAAACTCTGGGGCTTTAAGGAGATCAGCACTGGCCCCTCTGACACAGAAAATGGAAGCCCTTGCCCGCGCGGCGGCCACGCCAGGCACGCTAAACCTTGATCAAAGGCTGAACTTCGCCAAGGGTCGGCCATGTGAAAATCCCCCGGAGCTGCGCGGGGCGCTGAACCGTGATGGAGCGCCGGGGGCTCAGCACCGCTCCCGCACCAGTGTGACCGTCCCGGATCACTGCCTGGCAAGAGCACATTATCATCCCTTCAGATAGGTGAAGTTGAACAGTTCTGCGTGCAGGGAGAATACGGCTCCTTTTGCAGCCGAACGCGCAGCGAAGCCGTGGAGCCGGAGCCTGGCGCTTGCCATCAGGCAGGAGGCCACTTTTCCAGGAACGGCTTGTTAAATTCTCCTTAGCTACACGCGAGGAGAGGTATTTGCAGGCAGGCGTTTGCCTCCAGAGCCACAGCTGCAGAATCATTCTGAGGAGTTGGCTGGGGAAGATCAGATTTATCGTAAATGCATTAGAGCGAGGGGTTTTTCACCAGTGTTTCTTTGGCGTGCGTGTGCTTTGTATCTGGTTATCCGGTCTGACAGTGCTGGCTTCTCCCCCTGCACGGTTGCATATATTAAGGCTTTTAAGAAATATAGTAAAACAAAAAATATGACCTTTAAAAGCATGGTTGAGTTGCATTCATTTTATAACCATCAAAGCAACTCTTTACTGTTGTAAGGTAGAAAAATCAATGATGCAATCTTTTTCCTTTTGCCTCGTGCAATCCGTAATTGAAATGGAAAATCAAATGAACGGCTAACAGATAATTGTTTTATCAATATTCCCTGCCTGCCCTACAAGGGTCAGCCTAGAATGATCATGAGCCACGGATATGATGAGGACAAAATGTGAAATTGAACAGCAAGGAGGCAATAAATCAACCTTGACAAGAAAGAGTGACCAGCATGTAGCTCTTGTAGGCAGCTTTTGGGACACTTTTTGTCTCAGGTGTCTGCACTGATTTAAAAATGTGAGAATATAATATTTGAAGCTCTACCAGCAGGTAAACAACTGCAGACTGTTTCTAGGTTAAGGAAGGCATCATCAAAGCAAACACGCTGCAGCTGAAAATAGAATATTGGGACATAGGGGAAAAAATCCCAAGGTAAAATAATGAGGGAATAATGGGATGTGCTGGGGCTGGTGCAGGCAGGAAAAGCTGGTGTCCTCTGTGGTGACTGAAAACTAAAAAAGATAATAAATATATTAAAATACAATTTTCAGGCTGCTCTTTTGCTGTTCCATTGGGCATGAAAAATGCTTTCAATCGTATTTCTGGTTTTTCGGTTGCTCCTTGATCCCGGTGCTGCAGTGTCCGGTTCTCCTGCCTGGAGGCCCATCTGATAGCGGCCGGTGGGCTCAATGTCCTGCTCAACTGGACCAGGGCAGCCCAGGGGATACCAACGGCTGTTTGCAGCGCGACTGGGAGCAGATCCAGCACTGGCCCTGCTGCTTTATCCCTGGGTGCCAGAGGGAGTCTGGGAATATCTCGGGAGCCCAGGTGCCCCTTGGAGGCTGGTGGCCACAGCCATCCTCCCACCCACTGAGGACCCGTCCTGGTAGGGTTTCATGGGTTTTGTTGTTCAGTCACACAGGATTTCCCTCCTGGGCATGTCACACACCTTGGGCATGTGGTGATGGGAAACGGTGGGAAGGAGGACTCGCAAAATGTGGCTGGGCTGAAAAGTGTGGATGAGCCTAAAAATCATGGACCAGCCTTGGGAAGACATGTGCTGAAGGTTCCTTCTCTGAGCAGGGGAGCATGTCCAGAACCCATAGGTTGGTTAGAAGGCAGAGCCTGGCTTGGCCGACCCATCCCATCCCATCCTCCTCCAGCTGAGGTTTAGTGGAGGGCTGCTTCGAGCGTGGTCCCCATTTGAAGGACACCAAGCTGGGAACCCATCCTGGAACCTTTATTTTTAACCTTGGCTCTTGCTGCCCCACAACATCCCTGGGGAGGAGCAGGGCTGGTGTGGGTGGTTTGGGAACAGCCATGTCAGAACCCGGCAATAGAGGTTGCCAGTAAGGGGAATGTTCTTTGTTTTAAGCACAGCATTTTAGACATGCCATATCCTCCTTTCCCAGAGCAAGGCTGAGAGACCTAAAACCTATTTTTTATGATTGTTTTTTCAAATACATTTCTCCTCAGGCCCATTCCTGCAGTGTGNTCACCCATCCCATCCTCCTCCAGCTGAGGTTTAGTGGAGGACTGGTTTGAGCGTGGTCCCCATTTGAAGGACACCAGGCTGGAAACCCATCCTGGAACCTTTATTTTTAACCTTGGCTCTCACTGCCCCACAACATCCCTGGGGAGGAGCAGGGCTGGTGTGGGTGGTTTGGGAACAGCCATGTCAGAACCCGGCAATAGAGGTTGCCAGTAAGGGGAATGTTCTTTGTTTTAAGCACAGCATTTTAGACATGCCATATCCTCCTTTCCCAGAGCAAGGCTGAGAGACCTAAAACCTATTTTTTATGATTGTTTTTTCAAATTCATTTCTCCTCAGGCCCATTCCTGCAGTGTGAGTGGGCGTGATGCTGGCAGCCCCTGTCGGGGGGGATGGTTCCAGGTTGCCCCACAGGAGTCGTCAGCTGCCCACGGAGATGGGGGGTCTCCGGCACACAGCTGGGCTGGGGGCATGGCACGGGGGTGCTTGTGATGGGCACCCCGAGGGGCACAGGTATGATGAGAGCAGCTCTTGGCTCCCCCTCAGCCACCTCAGAGGGACAGAGGATCCCCTCCCGCTCCATCTCTTGTAATGAAGTGTCAACTGCTACCGTCACCGTCCTCCATGTCCTTGAAACCCACACGGTTTAAGCAGGAGTCTCTCCAATTTATCAGCAGTTAAAAATAGAGGGGAGGGATGCTAAGGAGAGTCCCTGCTCCCCTGGAGCCAGGGGTGTGTGTGGGAAGGTAACCTCTGTGACAGAGTAGGACACGAGACGTCACTTGTCCTACTGGCAAATGCGGTTTTGTCCTGTCTTTGAAGATCCCTTCTGAGGGCGGGAGATTAAACCAGGAGCATGAGGGGCTGTGTAGACAAACACAAAAGATCAGACTGGATCATTACAGGCAGTAACTGCTTCCATAACAGTATTTACCAAGCCTGCGGTATCGGTAGGCCTGCTAATAAACACGGCATAAATCCAGGTGTGCGGGGAGGCACGGGGATGATCCGCGGCGTCTTTAGCATGCATCCTCCAAATGCCCTAAATACATATTTACACCGTGGTGCCGACGGACTCCAAATAAGCTCTGCGAGCTGCCGGGCTGTTAATCCACATTTTCATGCTGCAGGTCTGTCAGACGAATGTGTTGTGTAAAAATGATTCCCACTACAGTATCTGCCGCTCGGGGGCCGGGGCACGCCGAGCGCGGCCTTGGTGATACGTGTGCTCTGGTCTGTTGGCACGTCTCTCCCTGGCTGGAGGGACGGGCTGAGCGTGAGCGTTCTCAGCACTCTGCAGCCCTGGGGTCCGCATGCAGTCGGAGCGATGGTGTGTGGGCTTGGGGGGAGGTGTGGGGCTGGACCCACTGTCCCATCTTAGCTGGTTCCCTTCCCACATCCCCCCAGTGACGGACACATCACTGCACCGTTGGGGTGGGTTGGAGATGTGGTTGTATTCTACCAGGCCCCTGGCTTCAGCTTGGAGGGTGGTGGGATGCTGAGGGCTCGGTGAGGGCCAGGGTTCTTGTTTGCTTTCGCAGGGCAGCTTGGAGCAGCTCAAAGCAGCAGGGCTGCCTGTGCTGGTGGTAAAGCAGCATCCCTGAGATCATGCACTGACGGGTATGGTTGTTGTGATGGGGTCTGCGCTGGAGATGAAGCTCGGGCTGTGCTGCCGTGGTTCCTTTTTCCTTCTACTCTGAAATATCTGGCTCCACTATCTCCCATGTCCTCCTGCGAGGGACACAGGTTGAGTGGTGAGTGCCATTTCCCAACATCCATTGCTTGTAAGCCCAATTCTCTCTCTTTTGTGTTGGAGCAGTGGTGGAGGAGCCCCAGGAGCCGCTGGTGCTGCTGGCGGGGTGCTCGGCGCTGGAGCCGGGCAGGCACCCACCTAACTTGT